>JARJDZ010009824.1:0-11117 GCA_030264555.1 Aleochara sp. GC000083
TTATTTTTGCTGAGTTATCAAGATTTTAAGGTTTGGCAAACATAATCATAATCTGCCAATTCTGACGATTTAATTGTGACATTTGAAATGTCATATCAAAAATTATGGAAGTAATTTTTGATTTTGATGCTTCTTGGAAAATTGTATCAATTTTTCTCCAGTCAGATATAACGTCGTATATAACACGTATGCGAAATGCCATAATAAACTGAAATTTGTGTATCGCTCAATTATAATTTTGCATATCGCACACATATAATCCACTACATTATCCCTTCGATAAATAAGAAATCTACAAATTTTACCAACTTCTTGTCTTTTATGAAATATGTATAATTTTGATCTTCTACACTACATCATCGTTCAAATGGCGTGCGTTGGGAATACAACTATGAGTCTTGTCTTACCAAGCTAACACTAATTCGGCGGCTAATAGGAAATGTACAAGTTGCAAAACATAGTTGAATGTAGTTGTTCGAGCATGAAACTCGCCATTCGCAGTCGTAGATTAAAGACTATATCGAGCAAAGTTGAGTTCATTAATGCAGCGGTCAGCAGCCGACGAAGATCTGCGATCCGTTCGGGCTGCGGCACAGCGCGTGCTGCATAATCCGCTAAGTGAGTGCCAATTTGTGTTGTTCTTGGGATATCAATTACGAGCATTAATCCAATATAAGCCCACCAAGTTGTACAACTTTCATTCGATTTGATTTGACTTGTCGGCGGCTTCGGCCGAAGACTTCGACTTCGCCTGACGTTGTTTAGACTTGGACAACAATCCAGCCGAACCGCGAATGATAAATACGCTGGATGGCACACTGCAAATAAACTAATTGTACATATTATAACAAGCTGTCTGCACGCTAAGATTGAGCAAGTGGGTGGTTTGTTTGTTTCTAGTATAATCCCCAACGAAAGGCATTTTGGTGTTGCGATTGTGGAAGAGAGGAGGAAAGTTTTTAATCTCTTTCGAAAACACGGAAATGCAGTTAGATAATCAGTTAAGGGAGAAAACGTTTCTAAATTAGTTGCTTAATGCGCACAATCACATGTTTTATATGATTGCCGACAAAATTAAAAGATTAAAAGTCTTAATCGTTGAATTACATCAATTTCCTTTTAATTGGTTTTTCAACTTTAAAGTTTTAATTTTTGTAGAATATATTTATAGGTTTTCTATTTGAAATTCAAATAATATCAATCAAATTTCAGAAAAGTATAAAATAAATCCAGATGAAGAAAAAAATATTTTTAATTCCGAACGCGAAATAAGTAATTCCGATTCATAAATTATAATTAAAAAAATGTCATTTGAAATTCAGAATTCATTACATGCAATTTAAATTCAATTGAATTGTATTACTGAACTGAAATATTATTTAACAACGAGTAACATTAATCTGATTGTATTTGAACTCTGAATTAAATTTGAGATATTCTTCTAATGAAGACGTAATCGTTTGATTCATCTGAAAATTTAATTGTTTCTTATATTAAACGTGTTATTTTTAATTATATTAACCAAATCTACAATTGTTGCAATCTGAATTGAATTTTATTATTTCTGAATTTCTATTGGAAAGATGTAGCAACATGATAGAATCATATATTTTTATATAAATGTTTAAAATTTGCAATTAAACTTGAAAACTACTTAAATGCCTTATCTTTATGCATTTAATTATTTAGAATGTATAGTTTTAAAAAAATGGCCTGTAAACGAACAACATATGAAAATTTCAGTTTGCAGTTTTCCAATTTCTTCTTATAGCACGACTCCATTTGTAAGTTCGGATGAGTGTTTTTGGTCCCATTTTCTTCCATGCACTCGACTGGAAACGACATTCGAGGAGTCGGAAAATTGCTCACTTATGTTGATGCGCCATCCATCCACATCTGCATTGCCGCCTGCAATCAGAATATGACGTTTATATCTGGAGCAAATAATTTATTGATTGCTCCATTGTTATAAGTTTATGACGATTAATTGCAAGACCTAAAAAGGTAAAAGACGCAAGTGTAGAAGCGACGTGGGAATGATTTTAATTAAAATAAAAATTCAAAGTGCGCGGGAAATTAATTAAAACTTTCATAATTAATCTCAATTCGCGCAAATATTTCTCGAACTTTTATTCATCTTAAACCTTCGGGTCTGAATGCTTTTCAAGAAGAAAGACGTTCAGCATGGGTGACTGCAGACATTTTCCAGCTTTCTTTAAGTTTTCCATCATTTTTACAACTTTTTATTCTTTTATTTACGATCTCATTTTTTCGCATATGACCCTGCTTTTGCAATCGTTTATTCGCGTGAAAATAAAACGAAATTTATTATCATGAGATTGCGCCTAAATACCAGTCCATTCGTACTAATAATATTTTGGCAATGGAGCAGAATTAAACGAGCATCTGGAATCTGGATCCTGGCAGAATCCACGATTGCTTCATATTCGCCGCGTGGAACATTTGGAACGTGTTCGGATTTGGTGCGCTTTGCTTTTTGCGTCTCATTTTCTTTCTTAATTTTCCTATTTTGTTGCTGGTATTTGTGTAAGTAATTAAATTGTCTGGTCCCATACCATCCACGGAAAATCGTTAAGATTCCACTTAGTTTCAGTGCGTAGAACACCAACGAACAAGTACTGATGGAGATTGCATTGCATTACGCTCTGGAATTAAGTGCCACTTAATTCGGTAATTTCGAGCTTGGAATTGATGACAATCCCGACAAAAAATATTTTAATTACTAAATCAACATTATGTTTTTATGTATAATTCATATTGTGTGACACGTATTATTAGTTAAGTTTTTTGGTTAAATATTATGTTCATACGAATTAAAGTCTGACCGTGTTCGTTTCTTATTATAAAATTAATAGGCTCTATAATTTAATATTAACTGTATATGTTACTATACTATTTTCATGTGTAGTTCAGAAATTAACACATAAATATCAAAATGTACCAATTGTATTTCCGATGTGGGAAATTAATTTCAGTACTTATATTTCATATATTTCATAACTTGTAGTTCAGAAAAGATCTATTGTATTTTTGATTGAAAACTATTTCAGGAATGTTAAATTATAATTCTGAAAATAACATATGCATTTCAGATATTATGATTTGTTCAGAACTTCAAATTATACGCTTCTATTATGTTTATATTACATACCATAACAACTAACTAATATTTAAATTTCTTGATAAGTTTTATCTTTGTCATTCCTGTATATCGAATAATTTCATTCTGATTTCCAAATTATGGGAAATCATATTGCGTGTAATCACAAATATATTTTTTAATTGTATATTCTATCGATATATATCGATAATTTTAATTTTACTATTTTTGAATATCATTTATATTTTCTGAAATATAATTAACAAATCTGAACTTCAAATGTCTTCATGCCAAAAAACTAACGCAGTTAAGTCTACGAGTGGAAGAAGCCTGTTACATTACTTGTGACTAAAATGTATAACAACTCACAAAATACAATGACGTTTCAAATAAAGGTTTGACAAACTTGGCCATAATGTGTCAGAATTCACGTTTTTCTTGTGATATTTTATATCTCAAATCTAAAATTGCGTTAAACAAATATTTTGGATTTTCTGGTATTTGGACTAATTATACCAAGTTTTTCCGGTCAAATTAAGCATCATATTTCTTAAAATTTGTGTAAAATTTTGTGTAGATTAACAGTTTCGTATATCACGTTATCAACACACAACAAAATTCCCAGAAAATCAAACATGAATTTAGATAAAAGAAAAACGAATCTAATTCCAGAACTAATTTAATAATTAATAACATTTATGCAGAATTTTACAACGCTACTACTATGCGGATCACGAAACCCTCAAAAAATGAAAATAATTATAATTTATGTAGAAAATTTATAGTGTCGGAGACAATTCTATGTATAGAAGAAATATTTGAATTTTGACATCAAATTTACATCAATACAAAGGTTTATGCCAGCAAAAATCATCATTCTTTCTTTTCCTGCTGAATTTTAATTAATAAGGAGTGTAATTTATGAGGAAACGGAAGCCAGTGATAAATATGGTGTTTTAAGATTCTTTTTGGCAGTTGAACAGTTTGGACAAATATCATACTAGTTATACTCCTTTCTTTTCTTTTATTTTGGGTAATATTGTTTATATGGTTGGAGTATTTCATTCAAAATCACATATCCTTGTGAGAATTATTCTTATTAGGATTTGCCACTTATCAATGGGCTTGTTAACTAAAATTTTCTTCAATTAAATATAATATATATAATTAACCATGTAATTATCAACAATAACCCTTTAATAAAGAATTTAATCCTACATCTATCAGAGATACCTCAAACGAATATCATCTCATTAGTCATTACTCATTAGGATATCAAAAACATTTCCTAGTAGTAATCGAAGCAGGGATCCTATTTACTATTTCCATCAGTTTGCACGTTCACAAATCCTCACCTAAACAAACTCCTTTCCAATTTGTTGTGTACTAATATAAGAGGGAAGAAGCCGTCAACATCTTAGTTGCGAGCTACGAGCACGTAAATTGATGAAGTGCACACTTAATTACACGACTTATTAGTCATACCAAGTGCTTTCAGTTCTTAGGCTTTCAATTCCATGAATTAATAAATTCGCAAATCTTTTGGATGTTTATACTCCATATCTACACTCAACTCTACCCAATTAATACTAAAATCACCAGTATAGACACCCTGTAGATTTTCATATCAAACACATTGGATATAATTTGGTTAGCTGCTATGCACATACATTTCGTATACGTTCGTATATGTATAGATATATAGTTCACGTAAGCATATCATGCGTTCATTCGCAGCTTCAAGCCGCACAATTTCGCATAATTCCCCTATTTGTATTAATGGCTTGATCTTGTTCATTAAGCTAGCTAGCACCTGAGTAGGTACGCATGCATGCAGATAATTATAAACTAGGGCACTTTATTTATTCAAGCACTCTATGTATCAGTTACACCTTCCTTGGATACGCACTCGTTTCCTAGATGAGATCCACGGCAAGGATTTATCATTAAGAAATCACTTCTGATTTATTTCAGGCTTATGGAGCTGTGACATCGTCATTATTAAACAGGGCAAATTTGCTTTCAGGATTAGTAAGCTCTGCTGATTTACACTAACCTACTTTGGGGATGTTTATTAATTATTATTTCATTTTTAATTTTCAAAGTGGAACTGTATCAAATCTTGTTAATATTAATAATTATAATTTCAATTGGAATGGATTCCTTTTTAAATACTTATTTTTGACATAATTTAAAGTTTTAATATTGAATTCTTTTGGGCACAGAACCAAAATTATAACTTAATATTATATAACTTAATATTATGCATTTCGAACAAAAACATTTATATTACCAGAACATGTAATCTATTACCTCCATATTATTTGTGTAATAAAAATTGCATATTAGCTACATGTCAAATATGTTACGTACTTTATTCTACAAGTGGGAGAAATTAATATATTTTATTTTGCAAGTTAGATAAATGAATGACGGCAACTCACGAAATAATGTGTTGCCTAGACAGGTTTCTAATATTTAATACTTGACAAATATTGTAATAATGTGTCAAGACAAATAAGATTTTGTTGATTTACTAGTGACATTCAATCATCAAATCAGAAATGCTGGTAATAATTTTGGATTTAGTGGTTTTCTGGAACATTGTACAACTTTCTCTGGGACGATAAATTTTCAGATGTCACACGTATGTAAAATGTCATCATAAACTTCTGAAATTTTGGTATCTTACGTTTAAATTCAGTATTTTTCTAACTATAATAAATTAATCTACTAATATTTAACTTATCAGTTATATTAGTCAAAATCTACAATAGAATACTCAATGAACAATTTATTTTGAATACTCAATAAATGTCTCTACGATGGGCATGTTTAAAATTGTTTAAATGTTAAAAAGTTTTAAGGCATTGCATATGTAGATGATTTTAGCACTACATCTTTATAGTTATTTGTTAAGTAAATTTCATTAATTTCATGAATATATGCATTTTCGGTGAATGCATAATCTTTAGTCTCACAATTCTTATTTCAATACCAATTTATCCTATTCATATATCTACCCGAAAACTCATAATCAAGATTGCCAATCGAAGCCATTAATCGACGATAATTTTAAGGAGAATTAATATTATTCACTAATACAGCAACACACAACTTCTACCAAAGCAGCAATTTGTTTATTACGAAAACAAAAATTTATGTCAAATATATGTCAACCTAGTAAATTTCGAAATATTTTTCGGAGTAATCGTCTTTCATTTCAATCACTAGTAAAAAAATTATACACCTTACGAACTTATGTGAACATTTTTTTTTTGAACAAATATAATTCTATTCTGGAAATATTTTTTTCAAAGTGTTCAAATTTCGAGTTATATCAAAATTTCACCCTGTATATTAATTGATAAAATATCTTCCTTTCTCAAAAAACACCACAATTGCAAAAATAAGTGATTCATCCTGAAGTGAAATCATCTAATTACAATTAAAGCATTCAAACGCACCCTGCAGAAGCCATTCACGAAGCTCTCCAACCAAAATTGTGCATGAATGATCAGTAATTTTGTTAACGTCCTCCCTGAACGAACATCCGCCCTCATTCACCAGGAAGAAACATCGAAAACCCACCATTTATCCCCTGTACTCTCGTAAATCTCGTATCCGAGAGCCCACCAATTTCTCTCTTCAATTCTCGTGCATTCATTCCTGGTTCGAAGCAGGATATCCTTCGTCCAGGATCAAAATGGACGTTACACCCGGTAGAGATACACTTCGTTAGTATCATATACATTTTCTTGTGGGGGTTGGAGAGCCGCTTGGAGACGAATTCGTCTTCGTCGTCGCTCTTATCACGATAAATTTCGGCCTGTTTGGGGTTAGTTCCGATAATTGTGTCTCTTGTCTGATATAATTAAGTGTTAAACAAGAAAAAGTAGCAGGAGGGCTGCAATAGGAACATGAGACACTGGAGGGTTGCAAATGCGTGCCTGTCTAAGAAGTCCGCAAGGGGGACTGATTGCAATGTAAAAACTATAAAAGAAATGCCACCCTCGTTTTAGAAGATTCCGTTTCTTGACGATAATACATTGTGCATGGATGCACTTCTTTTGCGTTGATGTGGGGTGTTGTGTGTTGGGGGTTGATAAGAGACCTGACGCGTCTTTCGGAAAGATAGAAGTAAAAATAATGGAGAAATGTATTTAATAATATAAAAGTAAGAGCATGGCTAAAATCTTCTTTATCAGACAATGTTAAAACAATACCAGGAATGTCCCATAATTTATAGAAAAAGTATTATTTTTTTTAATAACTTTATATCACTTTAATGTCCGTACTATATTTCCTTTCCTTCAAAATGACATTTTTTAACCTCAGTGCAAGTATCTATAACACAATTTTCAAGTAATATTCAATACATTTCTAACCTCCGATCGCTCAATACAATTATTGAAATAAGAAGATTTTTTTTGTTTTGTGTGAATCTGGAATAATTATGTTCTAATTTGTATACTCATTCTTTTTGTTCATATCTCTACCAGAAAAATCGAAGCTCCTTAAACTTTTAAGAGAAATACAGCACCAAATTGTTTATTACTAACTGTTCGAAAGATTTTTGGATGCTGAAGCTCGTGTAATATCCTCATAAGTCTGAAAGTAAAAAAAGACATAAAATATAAATATAAAATGCCAATATTTTTCTTTGAAAATTTCTGAAATAGAAAAAGTAGTTATGAAGGCTTCATAATAAAAAGGGGAGAATTTCAAAATTTTGTTAGGGATATGTAATTCATTTGAAATCTTCAGAGAGATATTATCAGGATAGAACCCAATATAAATTATTTTCCCAAAACTATATTGATTTTCAGGGTGCTTTTATCAATTAACTTCACCTTGGTGGAGGCATCATCCTAATCGGAATCGAAATCCAGATCGTGATCACGATGCACATCAGTCTCGCTGAATATAAATGAAATCGCTCGAGGGCATTGTTTGATTAATGGATTCGGAAATGATTATAATCCTTGCATGCGCACCCTCGAAGCATATTTGCGCGGGCGTATGCCCAAAGTTTTCCCCAAAACATCCCGCCTCTTATCTACTCATATGTCACCCATCTCCAGCTCATGCTAATGCTAACACTACTTTCCCCAATTCGACTATAAGGGTTAAAGGGGTAAGAAAGGCTGGCTGTGCCCCAACTATGCCCGAATAAATGCTAAATAATATTTGCAGCTATTATTAAATCGTCAGGGAAGTTTGCATTTCGCACGTCGTGCGTTATACGTTGGGCTCCCTTTGGGGCTGTATCTCGAATCCATCGTGTAGTACAGCCTGGAGGTATTGAAGGGTTATGCTGATGATTGTCAGAATAATAATGAGTCGAAGTGCAATATTCATATTACTCCCAGTTTGATTGTTATATGAGCATTCATTTATTACAGGACATAGTTTCTGAGAAATTCAATGAATGATTGATTTCTGCATTATTAATCAAATTCCTTTTTTAGTAAACAAATTCTTTGAAATTTATAAATAGAAAGAAATTGTTTCAGTGAAGGAAAGAAGAGGAAGGGAAAAATTGTAAATTTGCAAATATCCAAATCTATATGATGATCGCCTGTATTAGATGGTTATCATCTGCACAATCATGTTATATTTTAATCACACGTGAAATTATTTGACATGTTGTTAATATTGAACTAGAATTCATGTTTCAATAAGATAAATAATACCCCTAATATATTAATATTTGATTTTAATTGATGTGGCAATAATATGCAAATCGTTGCGTAATATCGCGAATATGCTATCCTGTTCCACATTTCCAATAAGCTGAATGTGAGTTTCGGATATTTGAATTTATGATCCTCGCAAAAAAAGAAAAACTTTCCTCGCATAAAAATGCATAAAAATTTTCTGCTTTGATGGATATGAAATTTCAAGATGATGCATACATACTTAAAAAATTCAATTGCTTGAAGATGATATTGCAAAATTTCCTTGAAGAAAATCGCTGAGAAAGTAATGAAAACATCATTTGCATGGAGGTGAATTGCGTTCGTCTCGTGACGTACGCTCGTTAATCTTGGAGAAGAGATCTAATTGCCATCGTGAGCCGTAATAAATATTAATAAATATATTATGCATTTCCGCTCTGCAATAACAACAACAGCCCCGAAGGCATCGAAGAAAAAATTAAGTAGTGTGTTGTAATTATAGCATTAAGCGTAATTCTACACGCGATTTCCTTCAATTTATTTCTAGTTCGTTTTTATTTCATCGTCCTTTTTTCCGTTTTCTTATATAAATCAGTCTATCACGAATTTATAAATTTTGCTTTCTTCATTGGTATGATGACAATTTTACACAACTTCTTGAATTTTTTGGGATTAGTTTATTCGATTTTTGAAGGCTAATAAATAATAGGAATATCAAGCAGAGGAAACATGGAAAACGAAGGACTGTCAGCACATTGTTCTTAGTTAATGTATGTATGTGGGGTGCTTGAAAGTGGACTGGTAAGCGGAAAACGCGTACATGCAATTTTAAAGCGCAAGTGGTCACGCGAAATTTGCATTTTTTATTAATTTGTAGCACTATAGTGGCGACACGACTTGGTGGTAGATTGGTACTTTCAAATGTACCATTAATGACGAATGATAAGTATGATAACGTAGAGAAATGCGAAAAATGCACTGCTTTAAATTAATACGAATGCCTAAATAAATGGACTGGGTCTACTTTTAAAACTGACTATGGAACATCTTGATGACGTTCTGGCAATACATGGACTCATAGAATTCTCAGATTCAGACGCTTTAGGTTAAAGAACCAGGAGTTATCAATAAAGAATAGTATCTAGGTATTTGAGCTTTACAGTCAAGAATCAGATAACCCGTAAAGATCCCGGGTTCGAATCCCAAATTTACATGCTAGTTGCAATTTTCAGATGATTGACTGTCTTTGACGAAAGGATTTAAATTGAAGTATTAATTTGGTTCTAGCAACCGTAATATCACAGCAATCGTAAAAGTAAGCTTATTTCTTTAGGCTAACAGACTAAATGTTAATAATTTTCAACTTCAGATACAAGCAGAAATCCCACAATTTCAGAACTGTATTCGCTACTTGTAGGAAGCTTGTAAAGAAATAATGGTATATACTGAACACGATTGCAATTGAATTGACTGAAATGTACAGGTATTTTTTTGGTGTGTTTCAAGTTGTAGGCTTTTCTAACGAATCTCCTTACTTTTGTTATTGTCCTGTCTGCTTCCTTACGATTTGGTTCAAGTAATTCATAGAAGAAGTTTTCTTGATATGGTTACCTTGTATATTAACGATTACTTTGATGACAACAACCGGATGAGTTGTAATTTCACCAAGGTTGTTTCTATCACTCCCAAGATTCTTCCTTTGGCCATATCAAAAATTTTGGCTATGTATGTCTGTAGAAGTACTATCACGACAAAAGTTATGTCCGGGTAGTTAGGAGTGGTAGGAGTACAAATGGTCCAAAGTGTCTTAAATTAAGTTACACATTAAGTTATAACAAAAGTTCACACTTCGATGAAGGTTACATATGTCTGGTATTAAGAAGGGCATAACTTATTCTGGTTTAGGATCCAGAATTCTATTATACCTACTAGAGAAAGTAGGATATTAATAGCTGCTATTATCCGAATAGTTGTTTCAAATTACACTCAAATTCAATTGCACAAGTATCATCGAAATCTTTAATCCTGAATCCTCTTTAAGAACCAACTAGTCCCAAGACGCCAAGCTCACTATACATATAGCTTAATATATATAATTATGTATAATTACATAATCTGTATATATTATAAAAAAAAGTCGGGTTTTCCTTCCTGACGATATAACTCCAGAAGGCACGAACCGATTTCAACGATTTTGCATTCGTTGGAAAGGTCTCGGGCTCAGTGAGGTTTATAGCAAAGAAAATTAAAGGTAATGTTTAAATTAACAAAGTTATTAATGTTATAACGAATCTGGCGAGTAGCGACACCCGGTG
>JARJDZ010009825.1:0-24694 GCA_030264555.1 Aleochara sp. GC000083
ATAATTTCTTGAGGGAGTAATGACGGACTTTACTCCCTCAATTATTTCACAAATTAAAGGGGTCGCTGCAGTCGCAATTATTAAAATTGTTTTTAATTTTCTGTAACTTATTATAAGAGCAAGATAAGACAATTAGATTTAATTTCATGAAAATTGAGCTTATTGGACTAAAATCAGATCAAATGCGTTGTCAGCATTTTAATTTATCACTTGTATAAGTGGTAAGGAGGTAACCTAACATACATCGTATGGAAAACTCCTAGAAATTAATATTTCATTAGATCAACTCGTTAAAAATATATTACTACAGTGCATTGCTCGAGCGTTTTACAAAGTATTAGTATTTCTGAAATAATCTAAAAGTGGCTAACGGCACCGTGGATCTTGATGATTCATTAATTGCCTAATGGAAATTTTGCGAATCAGGTATAAAAACCCAAATATCCTTGAATGTATTGTATCTAATATGAAATTTATGCAATGCAAGTTTTAGCGTAGATATGATAAATGAACGGACTAGGAATGGTTTTATAAGAGGAGCGATATCCGTAGCATTTACTGACATCAGTAAGGTCGATTTGTGTGCACAAATTGCTTTGCATTCATTTCCCAATGTATGCGAACACTTCACTTGTGGAAACGCATTTTGCAATGTTTAGCAAACAATCAGGCATGGAATAACTGCGGAGTTGTATCAACAATAAGCATCCAAATAAACATTGGAAGCAATTACACTTGGAGCCACATTTACAAGCAATTGTTTGTCTCCCAATCTCAAGGATCGTTCGGTGTTCTACCTCAATAAATATTTCGAAAATATTATGAAGCCATAGCAGCGCGGAAAAAAGGAAGAATGAGATCGAGCTGCACGAAGTCCATCGGGGTTTCGAGCAGGCAAACAAGTCGGGAAGAGGCATGGCACGACATGACAGGCACGCCAGGAGAGAAACAAACACAAAATGAAAACAGCCCACACTTTGCAGCTAAATATAAAGTTGCCGGACAAGTTCGACGCTAGAAAGAAGCAGAAAGTCATGCCGTGGGACATCAGGCGGCTGCACACACGTATCTGTAATACACTTTTGTTGGTATTGTTGGCCTACCCCGCGCTCTTCGCGTTGCAATCGTGTAATTATCAATGAAGAGTTGAATTTCCAGATGCGCTCGCAAAGAACCAATAAAAATGTAATTACAATGGCGACAAGGTACAATGAGCGGGGCTGTCGTGGCACGCATGTTTTGCGTTTTTTTTTTCGGCCACATTGAGAAAAACCCACCTCGTGGAAAGCTGCATGCGGCTTCAAAGTCGAAGTGTAAATTTATTTCATCTCTGTATAAATACGCGCACGTGATTGAATTGGCTGAATGAACACACGAAACTGGTGGGAAGTGCAGCAGCAAATTCATGAAACTATTTCTGTGGGTGAAGCAAATTATTTACGGAAACAGCAACTATTCAAAATTTCATTCCGCACCTAGGAAAACCGTATGCAATGCGATCGTATGAAAGACAGTTTTATAACGCACGAATAAACAAATAAGAATCGTGTTTATTGTTTCAAGACGAATTGAGCTTGCAAAATACAACTGTTTAAATATTTTGCATATGCGTTAATCTGAAAATTAAATTACTGTATTTAAATTTACTTGCAACTAAAGAAATGTATAAAATCAAAATTACAAATGACAGGGGGCGCTTCAATTATAATAACTTGCAATATTAATGTGCAGACAAAAACGTGTCAAATATAAAAACGGTGTGAATAATACGAGGCACTGGAAAACCCCAATTTGTTCTGCGGTTTTATGGCAACAGCCACTTCCTAAAAGCCTCCACTAATGTTTATCTTTTGTGTCAATATCTGTATGCAAATTTGAGGAATGTTCAACACCGCGAAACTCGCTTTTGCGAAAGGCTTATGAGTTAAACCTCAACTGAATGTTAATGTTCATAATAAAGGAGTAATTGTAATAGTCATAGCCAGGCAGCAATCAATGAACTGGCGAATGCTCAGCGCCAGAGTCATTGACATTGACTTGCTGTATGATTTATTATAATCGTGTTCTTTTGTGCACGAATTTTGATTTGTTAATCTTGAATCGCTTTTAATGTCTTCATTTAGTTTGTTTTGTTGCATAAGTGCATTATTTGTACTGTTTTATTGGACCTTATCAGACTGAACTGTGGTTGCATTTGTATATTGTTATCATTCAATGCAGTTATGATTTCATAAACGAATTGTTTGAAAGTTTTATTTAATTTGAAAACTTTTGTGATAAAATTAGTGGATCGATTAGCGCCCCCTATGCCTTGTGACGACATCAATTTTTCTACATTTGTATATTCTATTTATTTTAAAATTTTGATTATATAACAGTAAATACGGAATGTTTGCATGAGTTGAGTGCTTGAATGAGTTAATTTAACAGCAAATATTGGAAATGCCTAAAAATAACTCAACGTCTAAAGACAACATCATGAGAACTTTGCTTTTACTTTTATTGGATGACCAAAAATCATAATTCTTGTAGAACAAACAATTAAAATTGCTCCATGCTCTTTGCTTAACTTAAATAAACTTATGAATGACCGAGATATGTATGAGCGCATGCACTATTTTTAGTGAAAGGTAACTTTCCGTCTATTTACTGCGTGTCACAAAATCCAACTGCATTTGGAATAAATAAGCATAAGCAATGCTTCCGAATGATTATGGGCATACAGCTCATAGGCGTTTATAACTGAATTATCGTTCAAAAATAGAACGGACGCAAACTAAACGTGTAAGCATCGTGGGCACGTTGAGTGCCACGAATTATATGATAGACCTCCAATTCTAGCAGATTCTCACGAAGTGGAGCATTTCTAAGGACTCAGTTGTCTTCCTGCAGTTTTTCATGTGACAAGTTGCACGTTTTCTAAAAGAAATCGATAGTTGCCATGCAAATAGCCACAGACAACTTTGTACAATTAGTGCCTACATTGAGAATATAATAGATATAAGACAATTATAATGGTTTTTCGATGTCTTCGAATGTTTATGCGCGTCTATGGGCCGTGACATCCGTTCCTTCAGATTGCACACGATACACAGTAGCGCAAGAAGTGTTTGAAATAAAGATGCTTGTTTGTGCATTAACTACCAGTTGAAAATTACAAATTCGGCTCTTGTTTTGTCATTTGTATTGCACGTTGAACACGCAACATGCATCGATAAACATGACAAAATCGTTGATAATTGAGGTAGAGCCATGTGGAATAATAACTTCCTAGTTGGATATTGTCTAACAGCGGATGTAAATGTTAATTTTGAGGCACCAAATTCTTGGGAGTTTACATATTGGATTGCCATCTGGCATTATTCAATGGGATACCCTGTATTTTATCTATTGCATTGCGTTCAGATAAGAATTCTATAAATAATGCATCATCGTTAAATACATACATTTAGATTGAAGCCTATGTTCGAGTAATTTGGCATTTCGTTGAACTCTCTGATACTCATGGGGACTATCGTATATTATCGCACGTTCTTATCTCTATTACAATGTTAGCTTAGATTGATAATATTTGTACACTATATTTTCTGCTGATAATTCAATCATCATGGCTCGTAATTGAAGACATAGAGTGTTGCTTGTCAATTTTCAATCAAGGAATCAATCATTTGAATAAAAAACAATTGAGTTTATGATTTATGCACAGTCCGATTACTGTTGCAATATTCATGAGGCTGATGCAGCTTTTCGAAGTTCATCCAAGTCGTCAGGATTTGCGCCTTATTTCCTGTCTTGATGGCGAATACTTTTCGACGCAGTTTGTAGATAGCTTCAATCAATCGTCAGTAATCTAAAGCAGCATTATCATTAGTGGAATAACAATCGTTAATATTCAGTTGCAATTTTTAAACTAGAAAAACTTTTAAACTGTTCGGAAACGCATCTCCAAGTTACGCCACAAAAAAATGGTGGCGCCACTAGGCACATTTTTTACTTTTTAAAAACTTTTGAATAAATCAAAAATCAGGAATATGTTGAAATCCCAGCCAGCAAGCAGGAGACCGAAAAAACTTTATAGAACAGAACGAATCTTTGAATGAATGCGTAACGGGGAAGTCATCACCGTTCGTGCTCGCTTGTGACAATGCTCACAAAGTCCTTTCGTCTGCAGAATTAAAGAGAATCTTGTTCATTGCCTAGTTATTCATTCATCGGCAGCAAATCTGCTTTTTACGCATTGCACACAAAATCAGTAATTGCGGAGTCATTATCCGAGTCCAGTTAGAATTGTATTCTGAAATGAGAGATAAAATAATTCACTTTGTGGAAACTCTCGTGCCATGTTCAATTAGAGGATATTTAATTGCAAAATTGCCGCAGTAAACCATGTCACACATCACAACGATATGTAATTGTTAATTAAAGCAAATGACCAAAGCAATTCGCCTCTGCCCGGTGCATTGTAAATCAACAGTGTAGATTTTTTGCAATTCATTGCAAAACAAATGTTGCAGAGCATTGCCATCCATTACATGATCCTAAATAATTGTTAGCATATGGATAATTGTAACAATTGATTTGCTAGCCTTTCCAAACATCATGTAGAAGTAGTAATTTCGCGATGCTTCAGGTGAAACTCATAAAAAGCTCTAATAATTGTGTTGCATGCCATATGATAATGCGCTTTTATGAGTTGCTTATCCGCTTGCGACCAGGTATAGAGGCGAGGAAACAGTGCGCGACCATTTATTTCCGTTTTCGCATTTCGTATTTTCATTACGAATCATACGCTACTGCAAATAATGCATTTTTATTCGCATATTCTGCTCATAAACCATATGCTTGAAACCCATATTGCCATCTGTTGGTTGTGCGATTGCATTATGTTTTTGCGACCTTTATTGCAACAATTATTACCTGTGGTAAATGCCAAAGTTGAAATGGTAGTGGTCAACAATAATAATAGTTATAATACTCAATTGTGACAGCGTAATTGCATCGTCTTAATTACTTATTCATAATTCTAATGCAAACAATGGGCAATCAATGTTTTAAATCGTTTAATTACGCACTAACCAATGGAAACTTTATTGAATCAGTTCATAGATAATTAATATGTTGCTAATCACACATAACGCTGTCGGTTATTCAATTATAATGAGTTGTAAATTAGTTGGAACTATTTTAATCTCAATTTGCTGTTAATGACATCGATGCATTCTTGTGGCTGCACATAATTATTATTTTCAACTTACAATTTAAGTTTCAAAACAATTTTGTAAATTGGTGGATGTTGGGTTGCCTATATGAAATCTTGCTCGGAGGGAGTAAAGATAGACTTTACTCCCTCCTTCATTTGACCTCTATTTTTTTCCTGTAAATTAGTTGATGGTGTATTTTGAATTACAGATTACAACTATTACAATATAGAGAATTCAGTTGGGAGAAGTGGCGAAGAAATATATTTTCAACATCATGAACACCAACTACATAAACGAGATTTACCCAATCAAATGCCACAGCCTCCTGCACCAACAAATGCTACAAAGGTAATTTCAATTGCATCAGTCACATTGCTTATTACTTTGCATCATGGATATTCTAGGTTGCAAATGTCTCAAGTGAGATTGTGCCAATTAAGAAAACAGTTGCTGAGATCTCTCCAGAATACACACCAGTTAGTAATACCACCAAGGGGATTTCGATGACAGAGCCCACTGAGCAAGCCAAAGATGTGCTCATTCCCAACAAGGATGTGCCCAAAGATACCAAGGATGTGAAGCCACCTAAGAAGGTGCTGCCTAACCCTAAGATCACCGTGGAAAACAACGACGATATCTCCATCAATAAGTTTGCTGATCCAAATTTCAACCTGAATATGACCTTGGACGAGAACAATATCAAAGTTACACGAACTGTACGTAGATTTCATTGGATATTAATATTCTGGTTATAATGTTGTACATTATATTGTAGGATCATCATATTTATTACAATAGCACGTTTAGAACCGACAACCAAACGGCAGAACACTACTGGGTTGACGTGGACAACCAAACGGAAATGAAAGTCAGCGATTTGCTATCGAAATCTCATCGACGCGCTGCTGTAAGTACGTCCTCAATTGATGGTACGATTATTCTAACTTGTGGGCGTTTTGCAGACCGTTAGATTGTCGTTTGACTTCCCATTCTACGGCCATTACATTCGCAATGTGACGATCGCAACAGGAGGCTTTTTGTACACCGGGGATTACGTGCATTCATGGCTGGCAGCCACGCAATATATTGCCCCGCTGATGGCGAATTTCGACACGGGGCTTTCCAACGACAGCTACATTAAATACGTGACGAACTCCACGTCGTTCACCGTCCTCTGGGAGAACGTCTCGCTGCAGGACAATCCTGAAGATGGCAAGTTCACCTTCCAAACGACGCTACACAGCAACGGCGACATCGTCTTCGTCTACCAGAATGTTCCGCTCATCATCGAGCAAATCCAGGACAACAACCATCCGGTAAAGGTCGGTCTGAGCGATGCCTACATCATTGATCGCACCATCTTCTTCGTGCGACGCAAGACGATCTACGAGTACCATCGCGTTAACTTCCGCAAGGAGGACATCAAGAATGGCACTGTTATCTACTTCAGTGCGCTGCCAACATGCCCCATGCTCAAGAATTGCACAGCTTGTTTGACCAAGCAAATGGCCAACTTCCAGGTATAATTTTTTTGCCTACTGCTATGAATTGTAGCTATAATATTTCTGATTTCAGTGCGCATGGTGTCCTTCATTGAATAAATGCTCGAATGGCTTGGATAGGAGTCGCCAGGAATGGTTGACAAAGATGTGCGACAAACGACAGATTAAGAACGATTCGGAATGTGGACAGCCTTACTCTGAGATACCTTCAGAGGACCATGAGATTGCGTACAATCATGATCACACGTTTGACACTGGATTTGACGATCCAACGAAAGCTGGGCGATTGGCACATGACAGTTCGGTGGTACCAGCACCGCAGCCCGTTCGAATGGGTGTTTCCAGCGTGATAGCAATATTGTTCATCCTTTCGTTGATCTCTGGGATGTTCCTATGGGTGTTCTACGCTTACAGAAATCCCCATACGACCAGCGGGCAGATTTTAATCCGGGTTAGTATTGAATTGCATCCTAAACTTTTGGCAAATGATGCTCAACAATGGATAACTATTTATTCAAATTAGAGATAATAGTTGAACAGTTTGTTCATCAATTTTGAATTGTTATCTTTGTTTTAATGCAGCTAAGCAAGCTTGCAAGGAATCGTTCGTAAATGCAGGTAAAAGCAAACGGCAAAGCAAGTTACAGATCTATCTGCAGTTTTTCTTTGTCGTTATGTATTTAATGTTAAATTAGCATTAATTCTAAACTATTATAACATCCATAATATTAATTTTTAATTTTTGTAGTACCGACCAAGTCAATGGAGCTGGCGACGTGGGGAGGCACGCTACACTGCTGCAACGATACACATGTGATGATCGCAAGCAATTTTTACCCCTCGAGAGAATTCATAACACGAACACATTCCATCCTTCCCTCTACACGAATTCAAATCATACCGTATCACAACAATAATCGTATTTTTTGATTAATCAAGGCAAACGAAGACGATTCGGACGCCCAAGGAGTGCGTCGTTCTGTGATAAAAGCAAAATTCTTCATCGTCAATTTGTACCGGACCATCCCTTCGAACGTGCCTTAACACAACGAAATTGCTAGACCAAGAAGCGCATTAATTACACCAACGATAATTGCTCATATTCATGCAAAACACCAATGTGTTGTTAATATTTACCGCTAGCATATTTGGCAATGGAATCGCAGCTAATGGTATTCTACAACTTTTCGCAGGGAACGTGCAAACGTTCCAGAGACAGAAAGACGATCCTAGTTGACTAGATTGTGTATTTTTTATATTGTACATAGCTAAAATTATCATGGTTAGGAACTATTCGTAATTTTTAATTCGTAATTTAATGTTTCGCCTGCGACCGTAGTATGTGATGCAGGCGAAATATCAGTAACTATTAACTATTAGACTTTTACGCGATGAGTTTTAGGAAGCACCCTTGTTATATATAAAAAAATAATTTACGTAAATAATTCTACATGTAATTCATATCAAGACTTCGATCATGTAAATTTTTATCAAAAATTGTTTGACTAGATACATAAAACGTAAAATTAATTCTTAAACGAAGTAATTATTCATTGATCCACATGAAATATGAATAAAGATCTAAAGTGATAAAAACTCGCAACCTGTAATGATTTGCTTTAAATATTAGCTTGTTAATATTAAAAGTTGATCTCAAGATATGTTTATTATCAAAGTCATGTGGAAAATCGTTTAAATCTATTGTTTTAAGCAAAATTTACAATCAGTGATGGTTAATGACTTAAGTGACTGGTTACCCTAGACAGACTATACCTTAGCAAAATTATAAAGTATATCTGGTTGCCTATATACATTTGGGCAAAGCGAGAGGGAGTAAAGTCTTTACTCCCTCTACGAGTCAAAGGTTATGTTGTTCAAGTGAATCATAAAACATTTCTTTGATAATGATTAATCATGTGTTAAATGTATATTTTGTGTGCAATGGTTAAATGGCAATGAATAATTACTTCATAGTTTTGTTAATTTCCTCGTTTTCATGGTAGTATCTTTCTAATCAATTGATATTTAGTAATGATTTGTTTTTAGGGTGAAATGCAACATCGCTTTGAATCTCCTGGTTGATGACCAACTAGCATTAGAGCCAGATGAAAACTGTACTGTGTACAGAGATAATTTGGCAAATGCTATTTCAAATTTCACCTCCTGTGCCATCAAGCATTCCAGACCAATAACACTATGTGAATCCTGTGTAGATGCATACCTGAATATTCAAGCTTGCTATCAGAATCTTTCCCATGTAATCAATCAATTTCTTGTCAATTATAGGTGTAATGATCTTAACTCATTTTAGACAAAGAGTGGTGATGGATTCTGCATTGATGACTATGTTAACTTGGACCGATTACAGATAGTTGAAGGACTTTATAAAAACAGCTTGAAATTATGGAATCAAGCTAAATGTTATGGTATGGAAGATGTAATCTTAGTTGAACTCATTTTATAGTCTTTTTTGATTCCAGAATGCTTTGAAATTGTTAACAATACCATGACACATAATCCATCTGAAGAAACACAGATGTTTGTAGAGTTGCTAAATGACACATTACAATGTATTAATGAAACAGATAATAATGAAACATTATTTTGCACTCTGTGTATGGATGACTACCTGGGACTGGATAGTTACTACATAAGTATTAGCAATATCAATGAAAAAATTGGAATGTGTATGGATATTGTTGATTTAGTATGTTGCCCTCAAACTTCTCATTCAAAATTTCTTTTAATTGCTACATATTTCTAGATGAATGGTACCAGAACAATGTGGAGCAAGAGGTGCTGTGAATATCGAAAGAAACATGAGTATATTTTCCTTGGTTCTACTGCCTTAGCAATCTTTATCACTATTCTATTTTACATTATGACAAAATTCTGTGCTGATTTGAAGAAACCAGGCATAATACGACGTAAGTTATTTTATATGGCTTGTTAACTTAGTTCTTAGGAATTTTGATTGTTCTCACTAATTTTTGGGTTGACTTATATCTAACTAATGGGTATTAATTATAGAAAATCGCCTTGCTGAGTCCCTATCAAATACCAATTGAAGTTGGTTTTGAATTCCAATTGAGAACTGATATTTTTGGAATTTTAGAAGCTGGCTTCAGTCAAGTTTTATTTTGGTTTAATATAAAATGAATTTTTATGCTACTCTTATTTAATTACTCCAAAGATACTTTGGACAAAACTAAAAAGCTTTCAAAAAAAAGGCACAGTAAGTTAGTAAACCTTTAATTGATAAATGTAAAAATGCTTTGTATTCTTAAAAAAAATATATGGTAGGTATATTTCTACATGAAACAGATGTTAATCACAATTATGATAGATAAATTAGGCCTTAATCTTCATTCTTATAAGTAACCATGGTATTCATTTTGTGAATATTTGTACTGAACGAACGCATTTTCACGCTTTGTGCATTCTTAATGTGAGCTGGTTGAGCATCAGCCCATTCCTTGGGCAATTCCACATCATTCTTGGTGTATATTTGTATATCAAAGCTGCAGAGACAATCCAGCAATGGTAGGTAAGCCACTGATGAGGCAATTTGTTTGAGAACATCCCTAATCTCATTCTTAATTTGCTTCAGAGGTTTCTCTGAAGTTTGTTCACCTTCTTGCTTGCTTTCCTGCTTGTTTTCATACTCAACATTAAAATCCCATCTTTCCATCACTTCAAATGTCTTCACATTTGTTATAATCAGTGCCACCTTATCAACAATTCTCTTAACAAGCCATTCTGCAATAAATATAATTATCCTCAACTCAAATCATTAAAAGTTGTTACCTTGCAGCTGGGTGAGGGTGGAATTCATAAAATTCTTAATCTTATTGTCTTGAGACATTAAAATCGTTAATCCATAGTTCTCTACCGGTTTAAAATCTTCAGGTGGGTACAAACCACGTTGGAATAAGATGGAATTGATGCCAAAATCTACTCGTAATGGAACATAATAATTAGTGCACTTCATAACTTTTGCTGTGTCTTACCTAAATATTCGCATAGAATTTCAGCAGATCCTCGAAGAGTAATGGCAGATTTACTTTGTTGGGCAATTGCAGTCATCTTATATTTAACAGAACTTCTTGAATTGTATAATTATAACAATAACACCAAATAAATTTAACGGTTTCCTTTAAAATTAATCTAGGTTAAGCATCCATGAGAACATGTGAGGCTGAAATGAAAATGATAAAAGCAGCTAAATTTGATGGTGGCGCTTGTGTTCTCATTTCCCTTCATTTACTTAGGTAACACCTTAATTACAAAAGATAGTGGTGGCGCTGATGTCATTTCTAGTGATAACTAATCCCAAATACAATGCCATCGGCAAGAATTGATTAACCTTCATGTCCCGCATGCTAATCCCAACAATGGTCGGAAATTCTGGAATATTCTGGACGATCAATGATTTCCAATTATTAAAGAATTTTCCGAAAAAATGTACGAGGAGATGAACGAATTTAGCGAAGAATTACACTGTGTGTTAGATGGTATTGCTTCTATAAAATGTATATGACGAAACATACATTTTTTCTTGTGGTTTTTAGTAAAATTCTGGATTTATCAATTAAACAAGGTATAATTATTAATTGGAAAGTAATGTATTTAAGAGACCATCTCATATTTTGAGTATCTGCGTATATTTTATTAATTACGACGTAGTATTGGAATTAGTTTTGGGCGATGGAGCATTCGAGAAAATAAGGAAATTTTAGAAAATTGTAATTATTCTGCTTTAGTAGATATGATATATTAAAACCAAGGCGTAATATATCTAATTAATTGCAAAGCTATCTAATTTTAATCTAGATATTTGATGGAAATTCAACAATAAAGCTATGAAAATGGTAATTATACATTTAACTTCAATAAAATAATATGCCAACCAAATAAGTAAATCTGCATCTTTTCAGGTGAAATAATAAGGCCTAACATCTTATTTGATACGATTGTTAATCGTTTTTATATTGATTTATACGACTTCCAAGATAAGATTTTAAATTTGCCACCAGTTTTTGCCGGATATAACGCTATACACATCTTATTCTATCGCTCGGTCGCGTGCGTTCATCAGCTTCTAGAACCTTCCAGAATGTTCTAGAACACAGCAGGCTATAAAAGCAAGCGACGATCGAAGCGGGCATTCATTTCAAAAGTAGCGAGCGTGCGAAGCTGTTGCTAGTGTGTGGTGCGAATTGCCAGTGATTGTATTCCATTTGAAACTCATAAGCTTTAAAAAACCATCAAGGTAAGCAAATCGTGTGCCCTTTATTAAATTAACAAATAATTCGTAGCGATTCAGCAAATTTTTCGTATCATTTTGCTTTATTTCTGTCACACTGACTTCAAATTGCTGGACCACGTGCCGGCTAATTTCATTCACATTTTGCGTGCAAACGCTTTGAATTTGAGATTTATTTGGTGTGTTTTTCGGTTTACAGATGCCTGAGGAAAACCAAGATGTTGAGACCTTCGCCTTCCAGGCTGAGATCGCTCAGTTGATGAGCTTGATCATCAACACATTCTACTCAAACAAAGAAATCTTTCTTCGAGAACTGATCTCCAACTCTTCGGACGCGTTGGACAAGATCCGCTATGAGTCGCTCACCAACCCAGCCAAGCTGGAGGCGTGCAAAGACATGTACGTTAAGATCATCCCAGACAAGAACGCCGGAACTCTCACAATCATCGATACTGGTATCGGCATGACGAAGGCCGACCTCGTGAACAACTTGGGCACCATCGCCAAGTCGGGCACGAAGGCATTCATGGAGGCCCTGCAGGCCGGAGCTGACATCTCTATGATCGGTCAGTTCGGCGTGGGCTTCTACTCCGCATACCTCGTCGCCGACAAGGTCACTGTCATCTCAAAGAACAACGACGATGAACAGTACTTGTGGGAGTCGTCGGCTGGCGGCAGCTTCACCGTGCGCACTGATCACGGAGAACCAATCGGCCGTGGTACCAAGATCATCCTGCACATCAAGGAAGATCAGAGTGAGTTCCTTGAAGAGAACAAAATCAAGGAGATTGTCAAGAAGCACTCACAGTTCATTGGTTACCCAATCAAGCTGGTCGTGCAGAAGGAGCGCGAGAAGGAGCTGAGCGACAACGAGGCTGATGATGAAGCTGAGGAGGAGAAGAAGGATGGTGAGGAGGCTGGTGAAGACTCCAAACCCAAGCTTGAAGATGTTGGTGAAGACAATGAAGAGGACAAGGACAAGAAGGAGAAGAAAAAGAAGACCATCAAGGAGAA
Source organism: Aleochara sp. GC000083 (assembly GCA_030264555.1). Classification (NCBI taxonomy): domain Eukaryota; kingdom Metazoa; phylum Arthropoda; class Insecta; order Coleoptera; family Staphylinidae; genus Aleochara; species Aleochara sp. GC000083. Next base: position 12,984 of record JARJDZ010009825.1, read on the forward strand.
GTACACTGAGGATGAGGAGCTGAACAAGACCAAGCCAATCTGGACTCGTAATGCTGATGATATCAGCCAGGAAGAGTATGGAGAGTTCTACAAATCCCTGACCAATGATTGGGAGGATCATTTGGCCGTCAAGCATTTCAGCGTTGAAGGTCAGCTTGAATTCCGCGCCCTGCTCTTCGTCCCACGTCGCGTGCCATTCGACCTCTTCGAAAACAAGAAGAGGAAGAACAACATCAAGCTCTACGTCCGTCGTGTCTTCATCATGGACAACTGCGAGGAGTTGATCCCTGAGTACCTCAACTTCATGAAGGGCGTCGTCGACTCCGAAGATCTCCCATTGAACATCTCTCGTGAGATGCTCCAGCAGAACAAGATCCTGAAGGTCATCCGCAAGAATCTCGTCAAGAAGTGCATGGAGCTCTTCGACGAGCTCGCTGAAGACAAAGACGGCTACAAGAAGTTCTACGAGCAGTTCTCGAAGAACATCAAGCTTGGCATCCACGAGGACGCCCAGAACCGCTCCAAACTTGCCGATTTGCTGCGTTTCCACACCTCTGCTAGTGGAGATGAGGCGTGCGCCTTCAAGGAGTACGTCAGCCGCATGAAGCCCAACCAGAAGCACATCTACTTCATCACTGGCGAGTCCAAGGAGCAGGTCTCCAACTCATCCTTCGTCGAATCGGTCAAGAAGCGCGGCTTCGAGGTCATCTACATGACCGAACCAATCGATGAGTACGTCGTCCAGCAGATGAAGGAGTACGAGGGCAAGCAGCTCGTCTCCGTCACCAAGGAGGGCCTCGAGCTCCCCGAGGACGAGGAGGAGAAGAAGAAGCGCGAGGAGGATAAGGCCAAGTACGAAGGTTTGTGCAAGGCCATGAAGACGATCTTGGACAACAAGGTTGAGAAGGTCGTCGTTTCCAACCGTCTGGTTGAGTCTCCGTGCTGCATCGTCACCTCGCAGTACGGCTGGACCGCGAACATGGAGCGCATCATGAAGGCCCAGGCGTTGCGTGACACCTCCACCATGGGTTACATGGCTGCCAAGAAGCACCTGGAGATCAACCCCGATCATTCCATCATCAACAACTTGCGTGAGAAGGTCGAGGTCGACAAGAACGACAAATCCGTCAAGGATTTGGTCATTCTGCTCTTCGAGACTGCTCTGCTGAGCTCCGGCTTCACTTTGGACGAACCCCAGGTGCACGCATCGCGCATCTACCGTATGATCAAGCTGGGTCTTGGCATCGACGAGGAGGATATGATCACTGAGGATTTGCCTGCTGGTGATGCACCAGTTGCTGAGGGCGAAACCGAGGATGCTTCCCGCATGGAGGAAGTCGATTAAGAATCTGCTTTAGCTTTTGTTGCTGCATTATATTAATTGTAGCAGCTGCCCCTGCACAAGTCATCATGGCAAGGCAACATTTACATCTGAACATTTGACTGTTCATTCATTCATTCCTCCTTTTGTACATAACTTATTACCATGTTCATTTACTATTTTTTTTAGTTTTTTTTGAACGAGTATTGTAGCATCGTGGTGCGATCCAATTTGCAGTTCAAATTGGCTGTGTGTTCTCGACGGTAAACCAAAAACGAAGCCATCTCGATATGTACTGATTTTGTTTTCAAATAAAATTTCGAATGTGATTTGTTGGTACCTTACTTATATTTTAAACTTTTCTAATATTACTACCGTAAATATCACTTCAAATTGTGCTTGCGTCAATTGCAAGCACCATTTATAAATATAATTTTAAAACATTTTCAAGAGTTAGAAAATTTGGAAAAAAAATGGCCGCAGTCGCATCAAACCAACATAACCTTAAATATTTGTGATTGAAAGATATCGATTTTAGTAAGTTTCACACGAGAAAAACGATCAAATATTAATAAATACTCCTCATGAGACATTAGTGCAAATACATAATCAATAATATGGCTGAAATACAGGATAAAAATGATAAAATTGAACAAATCCAACCTGAACAAGAAGGTAAGAAATATCCATCATAAATCTGAATATTCTACATGCTGTGTTCATTAGTAGATGCTGATGATAGATTTAAAGAAGACCCTGAAGCAATCTACAGGATTTACAGTGTCTTATCCTACTTCATTGTTCTGGTTGTGATTGGCATTCCAGTATGGTGGCAAACTACAAAAGTATATCGAGCACCACTTCCACTTGAGGATATGTTCAACATGGAAGTCCCCCAGAAAACAATAAGACAAGACAGCATCCCCCTCAGCTTGGAATATGACATACTAATCACCATAGTCAATCCAGAACCACAGAAACTGACTGTTCTTCTAGACTCAAATGAAATCGCAGCCAATCTGGAACCTTTTGTCAACACCCTGACACCAATTGCTGACTTCACCATAAAGAGTCAATGGCTCTACCTAGTTGACCTGGGTATTATGCCAGTGCAAGGGAAAGATCACCTTATGGTCTATGAGAAAGCATTAACTCATGTGATAACGCCTTTGGAGAAGAAAACCTGGGCGCATATGTCACCGCGTCCATCACTGAATTTGGTCCTGTACTTTCCGCATTGCCATGCCCCATTATTTCTGTACACAGACGATAAGAAACGCGTCAAATCGAACGCGTTTCTTAATCTGAGATGGGGCGGAATTATGATTAATAATGCTGATGAACAAGCTTGTGCAAAGGGCGTGTACAAACCGGATTTAAAACCGATTGTTGATACGTTTTTGACGCAGCTGCAGGAGCTCATGTACCTGAAAAGTACAAACGAGGAAGATGTTCGGCATTTGAAAGAAGTGCGTGCATGGGAGATGGTTGCTTCAACGCGAAGAACGTTGAAATCTTTGGCACAGTTGTTGATTGAAATCAACAGCATTGTAATCAGTGATGAGGTGGCTGATAAGATACAGCTTGCTTTGGATAAGGCAAATGATGCTGAAATGTATTTAGAAACTGGGAATATTGCTGAAGGTTTGAAGGCAGCAAAGATTGCTTATGAAAATTCCGAGGCTGCATTTAGTGATCCATCTTTGCTCGCGTTATTGTATTTTCCTGATGACCAAAAGTGAGTAACGATATTGTTAATCAAACATTTACTCATGTTTTCGAACTTGCAGATATGCTGTGTACATTCCACTGTTCCTACCGATAATGATACCAGTATTCATGTCGTTGATAACGATTCAGAAGTGGTATACGAGTAAGAAAGGTAAGGCCAAAAAGGATTGATTAGATTTTCATGATAGGATGAGTGCAAATGTGGTTCATACATTAAAATTACATTTTTATAAATTAAATACACAAATTGATTGTAAATAATAAGTAATCTTACACTGGAATATCCACAATTGCCTTAGGGTTCAAGTTAACCATAGTTTAATAGTAAGTCATATTTGAAATTGTGAAATATTTGGTGATATACCCCACATACATTTGAAGGCCGCCACTTGAGGTAAAAGGGGTTTTCACCAGGTCATATAATTTGCTGTCATGTGCAAATTTCATTCTTCATTTGCCGACATTTTGCATTACTTCTTAACATAACGCCTAGTACTTTTGGGGGGAAATTTGGCGAGCGATGCCGTTTTCCAAACATAGCAATTAATCGTTGAATTTTTGGCTTGAAACGAAATGATTCTCAGAGACATGTTTTGAGCCTTACGTGTATCCCATGGGCCGTAATTAATCGATCTTTACGGCCCCGTAGATCTTACGCATGAATGCATACGCTGCAATAAATCCAATGGTCCCAGTGAGCAGCCAAAACGTGAGGACCATTAGGCCAGTATAGCCGATGTAGAGCAGAATTGGAATGAATTCGGTGATTTCCAACTTGGTGAAGAAGTAGAACATCGAGTACAGTAATATGTAGACGGCCGAACCACCGGAAACGATGAAACTTCTCCACCACCAATGGTAATCCTAAAATTTACATTTCATTATTAATTTTATCTTACAAATATCTTGCAATTTTGCTTACTTCACCGCACAATTGGAAGTATACCATCACGATCGATATCTGGGAGCAGGAAATGACTAAAATAATAAATACCAGGAAAAGGAAACCGAACAGATAGTAGAACTGATTCTCCCAGATCGCTGTGAAGATGAAGAACAGCTCGATGAAGACGGCACCAAATGGTAAGATTCCTGCCATCAAAGTGCTGCAAGCAATACGTCAGATTAATGTTGAAAATCATTGATTAGAAAAAAACTCACCATAGCATTGGATTCATGTACCAATGCTGCTCAGGCACCTGACGAGGAATCTGATTCGTGCGTACAGGATGCTGATACGGCTGTTTCCTGTAGCCGAAATAGTAGCCTAGATACACTAACGGCAACGAAATGCCGAACCAAATCGTCAGAAGATACAGCATCCATGAGAAGGGCACAGCTCCACTGCTGGCTTTGCCCCAGATGAAGAAATTCAGGAAAAATCCAGTTGTTGCTACGATTCCTGGATACAAAGTTGCTGTCAGAAACGCCGCTCGTTTCCATTCGCGGCCCTTCATCGTTTTGTACAGCCTAGCTGAGAAATATCCAGCGATCAACCCCATGCAGACGTAGAGGAAAACAGCAGCAGTCATCAGAGCTCCTCGAGAAGCCGGAGATAACATCCCAAGCATTGCGTAAACTACAACGTAAATGTAATATCATGCCATCGCATAAATTATTGATATTTACATATTGTTATCAAGGTCATGAAGAAAATTTGGATGCCAGAGCCGATGACGGCTGCAAATAAACGGGAGTTCCTCGGTGGACGAAAAACATCACCATGGACCAGCTTCCAACCAGTTTCTTCGATCGTTTCGTCCATAATGTCGTCCGCATTGTAGCGAGCGATATCTTTGCGCAATGTTCGAATGAGAATCATCGTCAAAATCCCGGAGAGGAAGAAGACAATGACGAGGGAATTGATGATCGAAAACCAATGAATCTGGACGTCACTCATCGCCAAATAAGTGTCCCAACGTGACGCCCAACTGATCTTCGAGGGCTCCCATTCCACTTCGTAAGTGAAGAACAATTTCGTGCCTGATCTGTCGACAAGCTGCGGTTTGGACGATCCGGAAAACGAGCACGTTTTCCCGTGGAATTTCAAATCGTCGTGATGGACGGATTTGGCCTCGACGTGGAAGCCAACCACACGATATACATTCCTAACAAATTGGAAAACAAATTAATTGTATTACAACGGCAACAAAAACGTCGAAAGGTAATCAAATTTCACTTACGGGGTAGGCATGTGATACATAAGAATCAGCTTCAAATGATTATTTATGTAGCTCTTATCGCCGACAGCGTTTCCAAGCCGATAGCCATGCTCATATTGAACATCTTCCTTATCATCCTGGTTGATAAGAGTGGCTGCTGGTAAATTATCTACCAATCTAGAATCAGCAAAGTATTAGAATAGCAAATGGCAGAGCTGTGATTTGAAGTACTGACAAGTGCACAAAGTATTCATGCTGTATCCGATCAATGACTGTCTTTGATTGAAGGCCATCCCAATTGATGGGTGTTTCAGGGGTATTGCACAGAAGCGTGCACGGGATATTCTCGGCCATGCGGACTTCATAGGGCGTATTGACGATGCGATCGCCACGTAGAACCTCCCCCAGGTTCTCAGACTTGTAGTGGATGCCTGCTGAGCCATTCCTGGGTACACAGAATGGCAGGCTGTAGTATTCGTATGGTAACTGAGTGTGTATGCTCGTCATTTTCACCGCCTTCACATCGATGGACTGGCCCTTTTTGAACTCGACGGGCGCCACACCAGGTACATAGAATTGATGCGACAAGCCGATCCATGTGATTGCAACGAAGAATACGAATGAGAGCTGCAAGAAACGAAAGAGAGGTTAAAACTTTGGGACCGTTCCGATTGAAAGGGCCGAAAACGGGAGAAATTGTGAGTTACCTTATGTGACATTATTATGACCAAGTTGATTCCTGCATGCACTATATTCTAGATTGTAACCAATGGGAAAGTATTTATTTACGTCGACGTCAAACCATTTTTCCAGCCGATACAACCGATGAAAATGTCATCAAATTGCAGAGAAAATCACGTCAACAAATGTTATTGACTTGGTGACTTCTGGGGACAAATTTTATTTACCACATTGAGGTTGGTCAAACTGTAAGTCGAATTTTTTCAAACTTTCGCACTCTAATTAAACTCTAATTAATTTCAAAAGATAATATTATAATTAGATTTACTACCAATTCTTGCATTGACAGTAAATTTGTAGTTTAATCTATTCAGTAATATGCTTATTTCATGCTAGAGGCCGCTCTGGAATATCGTTTGGANTTATAACTGTTTGTAACGTGCTACATAGCAATTCTAGTGAAGTCTTAAATAATTGTGAGTCTGTGTTATTAATAAGTCGAAGGAAAATGATTGAGGGACCACCGGAAGAAGGGTTGAGTACTTATGAGGATGTACAATTAGGACCTGATTTCAACAACGATTCGAATCACAATTTGAATGGTTCAAAAGGCGTAAGTTATCATGAGTTTCTACTCGTATGTTTCAGCCATGGTATTAACATTTATCGATGTTTGTAGAGTACTTTTGGATGTGACATATGCGGCGTTAAAGTAACGAGTGCAACAGTCCTTCAGAGGCATTTCGATGGCCGCAAGCATAAAATGCGTCTTGAACGACAGGGGAAAACCTTCGAGTGCCAGGAATGTCAGGTGACTGCAAACAGCCAGAGCCAGTTGGATGCTCATATGAGTAGTAAGCGAACAAATTTATTGTTTTATACGTGTAATCATATTACTTCGAAACAGGTTCGCGACATAGGAATCGCCTCCTAAGAAAGGAACAAGGGCATCAAGTCTCCAGCCAGGGGGTGTGGGTAATCATGTTCTGCATTGGTTGCCTCTTCATCAGTTTGATGCTGTTCTTCAAACGATTTCTCTAGAGTCGCGCAAGTCTGCTCGGGCGCCTTAAAGGAAACTTGTTGCCGGGAGCAAGCAAACGATTTCCACCATGCGAACACCAACAATGCCTATGCAGGTGAATTCCCAATCTATCTACCATTAATTATTTAACTCTATATTCATTATCAATCATGCATAGTCCAGTCATGCTTCATAATCGAGTTATAGTACTATTTGAGCTGCTGCTGGATCGCTTCTTATCCAATATGTATAAGCCAGTGATTGCTGCAGTCAGCAAATCATAATGTGATCACAAACTCGTTTAATCGTTACAAATCCTGCAATGATTCAACGGTTTCGTCTCGTAATCTAACATCTCGCAGCGTAGAACATATTTTATTAGTTTTAATAAACATATCATCTATTTGCAAAAACAATCATAGTCATAATATAGTCATTAGTTTGTAATTAACGCAATTGTACGTGAAATGCAACGCTTTTCGTCGTGATGTAAACTTGATCTTACTAATCTCAGTTTTCAATCATTGCTAGAACGATGCTTTTTGCTTCAGTTTTGATGTTGATTATTAAGTTGGTAAATCGAATTGCATGCCTTATTGACTGCATGTTTAGGATTAATTATGTATAACTTCAAGTAAATAATCTCTAATATCATTTTATTGGCGAAGATTATGTAAATTTCAACGAATTTATGCGATAGATTTGTTCGATACTTTTTTATATGTATTAATGATAAATGTACGAATACTCCTTATACTGGATTTAAATATAAATTATTTATGTATGATCTAATTGGACCTGTAACAATGGTCATTTAATCTGATTAAGATTTAATATTTATTGTTTGTCTGAGGATTGTTCAAATTCTTTTATATGTTTTTAGAAGGCAGATTATAGGGTGCGCTTCAAATTAACAATATGGCGGACATGTGCATACAATCGTGATTGAGAACGATAGTTAAACAAATATCTCATTCAATTCGTTTTACATCGAGTATTGCTGCCGTCTTCACTAGATAGATCAAGAAATAAGCTTCAGTATTTGTTCCAGGAACTTTTAGCAGTGTGAGTTGAAACCTTCACCCAAATGTTTCAAATTCATGTTCTCATGTTATTTCATAAACAATTTGTTGCTGCTCCAGGTCCAATTCATGTATCAGCATCATGTGGTGTGGGAAGCAGTAGCAGTCTATTATGGTAATATATGTACAATTTATTTCTATGATTTCTACAAGTGAACAAATGTATCATAATGTTTCTTTGTCTCAGATACTTCATGGAGCAGTCTTATGGCATTGTATTAACTATTCATTAACATAAATTCAATAAGTATGATGATAAGGAATCTGCTCTGCCACTGCAAACAAGAAGCAGTCATATGGTATTGTATAAACCATTTATTTCTATAAATTCTATAAGTCAGTAAATATCTCATAATGAATTTTCATTGCAGAGTGATATAGGAGTCTGGTCTACGAGTATGAAGAAGTTCAAGATACATGTGAGGTTAAGAAAACGTCATAAACTGGTGTGGGATTATGGAAAAGGTATTGTGCTTAATTTTGTTTCTTCTTGGATCCTCTGTGTTATTTAATGTGTTTTCTGTGTTTGTTCCTTAATTGGAGGGTTGTTTACTTGTTTGGTTGCAGCAGAACTTCATAGTATATTAATACACTTTCAGGAACTTGTAGTTTTTGTTTTCTCAAGTAGTTAGATTTATGTGGATGTGGAGTTATTTAAATCATCTGCTTATTTCATTTTTAACAGATTTTTGTTGATTAATTTTAAGTTGAGAACCTTTTAACCTCTGCTTTTAATTTTGACTGAATTTAAAGTAAAATGTTGTTCCACATTTATTTAGAGGGGATAATTTTTAAACAATAATTTTTATTTTGGTTGTAGTTTATTCAATAATGTCCGTAAAATCAACGATGGTTGCGATTGTTCCTCTAATATTATAAAATATTTCTGAAATCAACGATTTCCAAAATTTCTCTATAAAGAAGTGGAATGAATTTTACTGCTGCTAGCGCTACGAGTGCTTGGTTTGTGAACTATTACGCATGCCGCGTCCCCTGTGGCTATTTTACGAACTATACCTCCGCCATATTTATTTCGGGAGTTGCACAGCCCTCATTTTTTCTTTTAGTGGAGTTTTCAATGTTTGTAAAAAGAATCCATATTGTAATCATATTTAGGGAGTAATTACATGTTCATTACTTCGTTTTATTGTTTTAGAAGAGGTTATTGTTCTTGATAAGTTGTTATAGAACCTGCTCTGCTAGAGTGAAGTTGTGGAAAGCATTAACAAAAGTGTTCTGTAGTTCTCTTGTTGGAGTCTGGTCCACCAGTTTGAGCTTGAGCGCCTTGGAACAATCTCTTAGGGTATTGTAATAAAAATTTCTATAAATTCCTGAACAAATGTTGTAATGTTTCTCCTTTAAGACCCCAAGGTTGCAGTGTGGACAACTAATGCAAAGAACTTCATGCCTCAGGGGAGTATTGGGAAGCATAATTGTGAAGTGTGGAAACCTGGACAAGTTTCTTGTATATAAACAATTTATTTCTTTATGAATTGAGGTATTTTGTTATTATTTTCAGTTTTGCAGATTTTGTGAGAATGGTTAGAGCCACCATTGCATGATGGATGCATGTAGGCAGTGTTGGACATTTTGCTTCCATTATCTAGGTATTTGGTGAACAATTAATTCTTGCATATTCAATATGTGAATACATGTCTTATCATTTTTATTTTTGCAGGATTTACGAGTATGGGTAGAGTCGCCATTGCATGACAGAGGAATTTCGCGCAACGGTGGACATTTTGCAGCTGTTATTAAGATATTTTGCCAATACTTTATTCTTGTGTATTCAATATGAGAGTAGATGTCTTAATATTTTTATTTTTGCAGATTCTACGTGTATTGTAGGAGCCGCCATTGCATGACGGAGGAACTTCGCGCAACGTTGGACATTTTGCAGATGTTATTAAGGTATTTTGAAAACAATTTATTTTTGTGTATTCAATATGAGAGTAGATTTCTTATCATTTTTATTTTTGCAGATTCTACGTGTATTGTAGGAGTCGCCATTGCATGACGGAGGAACTTGGCGCAACGTTGGACATTTTGCAGATGTTATTAAGGTATTTTGAAAACAATTTATTCTTGTTTATTCATTATGAGAGTAGATTTCTTATTATTTTTATTTTTGCAGATTCTACGTGTATTGTAGGAGTCGCCATTGCAGGATGGAGGAACTTGGCGCAACGTTGGGCATTTTGCTGCTGTTATTAAGGTATTTCGCAAACAACTTATTCTAGTGCATTCAATATGAGAATAGATATCTTATTATATTTATTTTTACAGATTCTGAGTGTATGATAGGAGTCGCCATTGTATGATGGAGGAACTTGGCGCAACGTTGGACATTTTGCAGCTGATATTGAAGTATTTCGCAAACAATTTATTCTTGTGTATTCAATATGAGAATAGATTTCTTATTATTTTCGTTTTAGCAGATTCTACGTGTTTGGTTGGAGTTGCCATTGCATGATGGAGCAAATTCGCGCAACGTTGGACATTTTGCAGCTGTTATTGAGGTATTCGCAAACAATTTATTGTTTGTATTCAATATGAGAATATTTATTTTTAGTTTTACAGGTTCTACGATTGTAGCTAGCGTCGCCATTGCATGACGGAGGTACTTTGGACATCGTTGGACATTTTGCTGCAATTATCAAGGTATTTTGTAAACAATTTATTCATGTGTATTTAATTTGTGAGAACATGTATTATTATTTTTGCAGATTCTGCGAGTGTAGCTAGCTTCGCCATTGCATGACGGAGGTACTTTAGATAGCGTTGGACATTTTGCTGCAATTATCAAGGTATTTTTTGAACAATTTATTCATGTGTATTCAATTTGTGAGAACATGTGTTATTATTTTTATTTTTGCAGATTCATTATCTTCATTATGTGAACATATGTCGTATTATTTTTAGTTTTGCTGGTTCTACGTGTATGGTTGGCGTCACCATTGCATGATTGCGGAACTTCGCGCAACATTGGACATTTTGCAGCTGTTATTAAGTTATTTTGTAAATAACTTATTCTTGTGTATTCAATATGTGAATACATGTGTTATTATATTTATTTTTACAGATTCTGTGAGTGGAACTAGCCTCGCCATTGCATGATGGAGGTACTTGGGGCAACGTTGGACATTTTGCAGCAATTATTAAGGTATTTTGTAAATAATTTATTCTTGTGTATTCAATATGTGAATACGTGTGTTATTATTTTTATTTTTGCAGATTCTGCGAGTGGAACATGCCTCGCCATTGCATGATGAAGGTACTTGGGGCAACGTTGGACATTTTGCAGCTGTTATTAAGGTATTTCGCAAACAATTTATTCTTGTACATTCAATATGAGAATAGATGTCTTATTATTTTTATTTTTGCAGGTTCTACGTGTGTGGTTAAAGTCGCCATTGCTTGATGGAATAATTTCTCGTGATGTTGGACATTTTGCAACAGTTATTAAGGTATTTTGTAAACAATGCACTGCCATTTAGGCAGCGTTGGACATTTTGCTATAATTATTGTGCACAGCTTTTCTTGTACGCACGTATGTGTATCGGATGAACGTGTTATTGCGAAAGTAATTTACAACTTCGCAATTCATGATCTTCTTGTACTGTTCGTGCACGTCTACAAATAGTTTTGAGGAAGATTGGGAAGATTGAGGTAAATGTGTACAAAGACTATAGTCTTTGCTTATTTTCAAGGTA
>JARJDZ010009828.1:0-66468 GCA_030264555.1 Aleochara sp. GC000083
AAGTTAGCCGATAATTGTACTGAGTCTGCGCATTGCCTCAAATCTGAGTTTAGTACAGCAGAAAAGCACCAGGTTCTCTGTTTCCCAATCTCCTATCTCCGTTGCATACCCGTGGTGTAACCTCTCATTCATTACATTCATGTAATCAGTCAGTTCAAGTGATAGGAACAATCATTCCAATCGTTGTTAATAAGCTGCCTAGCAGCTTACTATTTAAATTACTGTGTTATAGGAGAACCAAAGAAAATTTTTTATACAATCCACCATGGATATTATCAAAAATGGAGCATCACTTTTGCTAGCACCCGAATGTATTGATGAATATTTTGAAAAATACAACTTTTTTGATGGTAAAGTATTATAAGAAGAATGTCTATTCAATTCTCATTGCTTTTTCTCTAGGGCCATGTTTCAAATCCACCCTAAGCAAAGGCTTAGGTTTTGGGCTTATTTTGGGCTCACTGCTTGTAAAATTGCCTCAGATTATCAAAATCTGGAAGAGTAGAAGTGGTGAAGGCATCAGTATGCTGAGTGTGTCCTTCGATTTGAGTGCCATAATGATCTATGCCTGTTACAGCATAGTGAATCAATTCCCCTTCAGTTCATGGGGTGATTCTGCCTTCCTTTTGCTACAGACATTGATTATTGGTGTGCTTGTACTGCACTATTCAGGAAAAACAATGCTGGGACTCATTTATGCAATGATATATACCAGTGTATTTCTTGTATTTGTGTCTGGCTACACATCGAAGCAGTTTTTGTGGACACTGCAAGGCTTCAACATTCCAATCCTACTTGTTGGTAAACTTTCTCAGGCATTAACTAACTATAAGAATGGCCATACTGGACAACTCTCTGCTGTAACTGTGTTCATGATGTTTGCTGGCTCATCAGCAAGAATATTCACATCAATTCAGGAAACTGGAGATTTCATGAGTATTCTCACTTACTGCGTCTCAACTGCCGCCAATGCAGCAGTCGCTTTGCAAATGCTGTACTATTGGAATGTTGATGGGAGCAAAGTCGACGCCAAGAAAAAGAAGAAGGCCAAGAAAGTGGACTAACGTAAAATGCCAATAAATTTTTGTAGCAATAAACATTAGCAAGCAATTTAAATATTCTTAGTTAAGTAAGATTTGATTTCACAGACATTTAATGAGTATTAAAACGTAATGTTGTCAAGCGTCAGCTAAAATATTGACACATTACAATTTTAACTTGTAATTGCACTCGTGAACGTTTGTGAAATCGTTGATAAGAATGATAGTCAATTTTTGTAACCTTACAATGTTAAGGAAATTGTAAGATAACTATTATCAGTAAAGGTTGTAGTGGTTGTTCAAGGCTCTAATTTTACACAAACTATGAAATAATGAAATTTATAGACTGCAGTTATCATGTAAGTTATTCCACAAGGGTCATTTGAAAAATAAAGCACTTCATATGTATAAATAATTTGAATGACTAATTAGCAGTAAAACATGCAAGTAATTTAAAAATTTGTTCTACTGTTGCAATAATGATTGAGTTGGCAATGTTTTAGCATGTTTCATTTTTGTCAAAGTAGTCACTTGGAAAGGAAGTTAATGGGATTTGTTAATGTTAAAGAGTGAAGGCAAAGCAACATAGCGACTACAGCAATCCTCACAAACACAACTATATTGCATTTATGTAAGGATTAGTCAGTTAGCTATGGGAATAAACCTAAATATTAATCTAGCAAGAATTCTACTCTTAAAATGCAAATTCTATTAAAGAGATATTAGACTAGTCCAACTTATAATAATATTGTTTGTAGATTTGTTGTTGTTGCCTATATATCGTAATAACATTATATCGCCATTTATATAATTCAGTATTTTGTTTTACTGTTTTGTTTCCAATGCAGTGTACATATCATCGAACGACAAAATGCTCAATAAAACGAATTCAATCAGACGATTATGCTGCTGTCGATTACTCAATGAAACGCAATCACAAACCTCTTAATACAATAAATAAATAAATATAAATTTTGCATTGCCTTAGCTAGATACAGATTTCCTCTTTGTTCGCCTACATTTGTAGTGTTGCTACACATGTCTTTATACAAAATCTATATAGTGAGCCATCCGCATTAAATGAGATTACGCAAATAATGTCCATTGTGCGACTTGCATGCGTCGAGTGTTTTTGATCAAACTTAAATTGTAGCACTTCCTTACATCAGGTCCTGTCTGAACTTCATCATTATTTAGCTATGCTTCATATAAAGCGACCCCAATCGACTGTAATAAACATACAATGGATGTTTGTTGTACATTTCGTCATTAATCTATCTACGCTAGAAAATTGTCTCTTGTAAAATCGTACGCCATTTACAAACATTCATTGTTAACCGCCTTTCTGCCTAGAGTCTCATTGCAATAGCAATGATAAGGTAATCATCTTCCTACATTTTCCTTTGTAAAATGATCTCGTGCATCTTACACGTGTAAATACTATGTCTGTACGGTACGCACGCTCCTTCCGCAAGTATAAAACATTCTGTACTCTTACAACTTACAATACGAAATTAAAATATTAATTTATATTCTAGTTATGCTTTACGTGGTAGATTTTTGGCATGGCAGCGGGCACTACTAACGTTTACTGTACTGTTTTGTATTGTGGTTGGGATTTGATATGAGATTAATTAATGTCTTTTCAATTTAGTGAGGAATGAGTTTACATCATTCGCATTTGTATCTATCTCTGCCTGTTAAATAACAATATTAATATGAAATAATAAAGTTGGCCTAATCTTATTTGATATTTGGAAGTATCGCTTACTCCGTAGTAAAATCATTCGTTCCTTATAATCTCATCAATTCCACATAAATTCTTATTATGGCTCGATTATACGGTATTTTAAGCGAGTAACAAATGCAAATTTTCTAGTAAATTCATACGGACATATTTCATGTACCATTGTTACAGAATAAAGCACACATTTTTCAGATCTCTTCACCATTTTGATTGGTTTTGTTAGTCTCTATGACCCATGTTTGGATGTTCTTTATTCTTGCATCCAATGGCACAACATCTGAGAATATTCACCATTTTCATTACCATAGTGACATTTAGCTTTACTTAGCAATTAGTATATTACACAATTCGCTATTCATCGATTATTATCAATGAAGTTGTTAGATATTTGTGGCATAGTTAATGAGTACGATTGTTGTTATGAAAATGTTGACTAATGTGGAAGTTACACACAGGATGTTTGCAAAATATAGGTGTAGGAACTCAAAATATGCGCAAGATGCGAACTAAAAATAATGTGTTACGTTAATATGGCCCGACTTATGCTTACAACCCTCATGTGCATCGAACCGCATTTATTGTATCCGTCTTCCACTAGTTTGTTCTCACTATCCGCTGCAGATATATTTCAGTAGCTCACACTCAATCCTTTCTCGCTCCAAATCTCAAAATTATCATATAATAATCTTTGTACACAAAAATATATGTATAAATTAATGGCAGTTGCTTCACACAAGACAATTACGAGTAGACACACGAGAATATTGAATATCATCATTTGAGATATGGAAAATTTAAACAGCGCTCAACGAGGCGAACGAAACGCTAATGGCGAGCGCATCCTGTGGTGCATGTTCGGCTGTGATTTTGCTCATTTTTGACGACAAGTCCTCCGAAATCACCGCCAGCTTACCTAGTAGTTGCAATGTTATCCGTTGCCGGGTTTCGGCAGCGGCCGCACCAGATACAGCTTCTCGCCCTGCTTGTTCGTGTAGATAGGCGCACGTTGATAATGGTCGACGAGTTGGTCCAGCGTGTGGAACTTGCGCTGGCCGATGCAGTAGAGCGCGCCCTCGACGTGCACCCGGAAGTGCTTGTTCCGACCAGGCGCCTTCAGCGATACCGAGTAGTCGCCCATCTGAAAATATGTAAAATGTTTCAATCAAGCAATGAAAACCAGGTGTTCGACGATGCATACGTTCGTTTCGCTGTCTCTGATAAGGAAGTCGCCGTCGTGTCCGTGCTGATTCAGCAGGTTATCACACTGGCTGCGCGTTATGGAGCCGTAGTACCACGGCCGGTTAATGAGATGCGGCCGGTCGCTCTCGTTCATCTGCTGTTGTTGTTGCTGCTGCTGTTGGTTGGTGTCGACCCGGCGCTCGGTGTAGGGTTGCGTGAGGTATTCGGACAGCTCCTGGAGGTAGTTGCGCGGCACGAGGCCGAGCTGGCCGGCGGCGTTGCGCGCCTTGTACCATTCGGGGTCGCTGGGCGGCCGGTCGAGGATCTCGAGGCGGTCGCCCTTTTCGAAGGAGAGCTCCTGGTCGTTGCTCGAGGTGAACGAATAGAGCGCGACGACGATGTCCAGCACGTTCTCGGCCATTGCGTACGTGTGCAGCGTGTCGTCGTCGTTGCCATCCTCTTGCGTGTAATTCGATGGGAACCAGCCGGTTTGTTGGCCGCTTTGTCCTCGCCACCATCCTAGAAAACATATACGTGTTTAATTCCTTAATTGCAACTTGTAATTGTGATTGCTATCTTTTTTAATGCAAATTAATACTATTTTGATGTAAACAATTACTTCAGAAGTATTGGTTGAGATTTGATTTGCAATTTTAACGAATAAACCAGGTAACGAGCAAAATATCCAAGAAACAACCTTCGACATATTTCATTTAAAATTATAAAATAATTCCTCAATGACTTTTCATGTAACATTTTTTCAGTCATCAAAATAGTTTGTTGATAATAAAATTTACATTAAGGGAAACATTCTGCAACAAAGTATGATCCCCGCAAAAAGTTCCAATCTACAAGTTACTTTTGCTTTAGTGATTAAGTTCTGATTGCAATACCCTTTTAGTATAAATTGAAGCTATTTTTCAATAACTGATTACTTCAGAACTATTAGCTGAGAGTTAATTTGCAATTAATTGTTATTAAATCAAGTGATAATATCTACAAGCAAGATTCGACACAATTACTTTTACAGCAACATCTTTCTTTACTTAAAAGTGGAATTTAGAGATCTATTGTTCGAAATATCAAAATATTTCTTGTTAATGAGATTTGCACCAAGAGAAACATTCTAGAACAAAGTATGCTCGTTATAAAAAGTTTCAATTCAGATAACGAACAAATATTATATTCTAGCAACAAGATTCAGCAAGATTCACTCAACGTTCAACATTCTGCGATAAGAATTTTACGAAATTCCAATCTCCCGCCTTTCGCAATCAAAATGATTCATAATCAATGATAGATTAAAATTGTAAATGGATAATTTAAAATCAAACTAATTCTCGAGAAAAGATTTGCAAAGAAATTAAGACAAACTATGCAAAATTGTAGCAACAAGATTGTGCAAAAATGCAGTGTTCCTTACACTCAAATTTCTAATTTGTAATAAATGTGCAATTTCAGAATCTAATATTAAATTGTTGTTTGAGAAAAGTGGTGGATACCAAAATATTATGGATCTAACGAGATTTGCATTATGAAGAAAATTTTAGCACCAGTTTTGTGCGTTATACTAAGTTCGAAAAAAATAACGAGCAAAGTATTATATTTGAGCACCTAAATTCACGTAACATGCTAAATTGCTTTGCAAGAATTGTGCGAAATTCCAGTGTATTTCGCACTCAAATTTTTCCGTACTATAAGATATAATATAATATATTAACGATATGGTATTAAAAGATGTTATGTCGCTAATCATGTTTGCATAATGAGAACCACAATTCATATTCATTCTTGAATAAATTATACTTATTTTATGAGTTTGCTTTCCAGATGGACTACATCTTCTAAATGACCGATCTCATAATTTAAAACTTTGAAAGGACTTACGAAATGAACAACAGCATAATTTAATCACCCTTTAAATCCTAAAAGATCTAACATTAAAATTGTTTTGTTAAACCGAATTTAGGAGTTTAGTTATATGTATAATATTTTCATTAAAAATTTGTGACATTTTGTGAAAAATGTATCTCTCAAGAATTAATGAACTAGAACTGATGATGTTTATCAAGATTTTTCCTACTTTTTGAAATGCATTATTTTATAAAATTACTCATATTTCCTCAATATCTAATTTAAACTAGATAAAACCAGAAAATTTTAAGACTTATCTGTCAATCTATCATCACAGCATAATTTGTTATATTTTTAACTAAAATTCCCTTGTAACGAATACCGTGATTGAATACTTAAAACTTTTTGAATGTTACCTTTTCAGTTAAGATTTATCTTAACACTTGAAAATGCAATGTTTTTTATTTCACACAGGATCAAACCAGAAAATTTTGTAAGAGCATAACTTGCTGATAATTGATTTCAGAAATAATCATATCGTCATATTTTTGGCTAGAATTTCCATATAACAAATGACTAGATATTTCAAAAATGAATCCTTTCCTGACACATTGCAACAACTTTTCGTATGTTACCCTCAAACTTTAAATTAAGATTTATCCTAATAGATGAAAATAAGATATTTTACTGATATTTTCTATTTTAAATTGGGTCAAACCAGAAAATTTTAAGAGATATCTGACAAGCTATCAGAGGAAAATCTGCTGATAATTAAACTATCCTTCAGAAACTATCATATTATCACATTTTTGGCTGTAATTTCCTTTTGTATGTTATCCCCAAACATAGTCCAATCACTAATCTAAGTATTGACCAATGATAATAATCTAACAATCTCCTTATCTAGCAAAATATTGGTATCCTAATGAACTTAGCTCGAGAAATGTATGTATTCAGAAACCTGATTAAATATGAATCATGAATAAATCAAAAGAACGTACCGTCATTAATTTTTCCATAATTAATATTTTGAACCCTTTGACAAGGAACAATTTATCAATGCATTTTACCCTCAAACTTTAGGTTAGTCCAATGATTAATGTGATTATTAACCAATCATGATCTAACAATACCATTATCAATACATTATTATCCTAGTGAACTTGGCTCGAAAAATATATGCATTCAAAAACCCGATTAAATATTAGTCATGAATAAATCAAAGGCACATACCGTCATTACTCTTTTCCAGAATTAATATTTTAGACCCTTTGACAAGGGACAACTCATCAGACTGTTGAGCCTGATAGTTATACTTGACGATGGCGCAACCGATGGGTTCGCAAGGATCAGCCGGCAATCTGCGCGACATATTCGGCGATTCCACAGTCCGCGATGGTGAATTATTGGAAGGCAATGTCTTTGATCCAGATCCTTTTTTAACCTACAACCAAAACAACGAATAAATATCCAGCAAGAAGTAAACGACCCACTACGAGGGACGAAAATAGAAACCCGTGAGACCCACATCTCCTCTCACGTCGAGCCGAATCTACCTGTCCATTAAAGCCATGAATTATGAAACGCGCCAACCCGGAAATGCGCACGGGAATACCCACCGTGCGCCACTTACAATTAGCCCGTTTCCATAATCCGTGACTCCGCTTGCACATTTCGTTACCTTTTTCTTTATGCTGTCGAACAAGGACGGTTTCTCCTTCTTGACATAATTACTGGGCACATAGCCGCTCTGCTTGTTCGTGTTCTGCACGCGCCACCAATGTTTCGAATCGTCCAGCAGGAGGTAGCGTTCGTTCTTGCGCAAATCCAACTCCTGTGCACCTTGCGCCGTGTAATCGTACTTGGCGACGACGTAGCAGACGTCGTCCTGGTTCGCCTTACCTACAACAGCAAACACATCAATTAGTAATCGAATCCCATCGATCTGAGGGGGTGGAAATCAGGACCAACGAAAGTATAAATGCCGTTCATACACATGACCACCAGAGGTTGGATGCGACACTACGCACGGAACTAAAGACAACTCATAAAACTACGGCTACTTGAGATGATGAGATGCTTGGAAAGCATGGGTGAAAGTGTGAATGCCAAGCGAATCAAGGATGCTCGGCTCGCGCTAATGAAACTGATAATATGCTACGTTTATCTAATCTTGGATGGTGTTATCACGCGGCGCGAGCGATCGTCCATCGTGGGTGTGGTGGACGATCCTCGCGCGCGCTCATTTCAGATCGTTGCATTGTTTTTTTGCATTTGCGGATTGATCAATTCAATAGTTAGTTGAAATATTACCATGTCGTACGGGCGTCGCCATGGGCATCTGGTGCGGCGGCGGTTTGATTGAATAGTTGCCCTTGTTCTGCCAACTTGTTGGTTCTGGTGTTCCACGCATCGATCTTGTCTCCAACATGACCACAAAGCGCACTTAGCTCAAGCAACAGCCGACAATCATGCTCTCTACACTACAAAACGCAACAATGAGAGAAGAGATTTAATACACATCAAATACAACATCATAATAGTCAAATAATATTGCGTGTTGGGTGAAGTGTGTGTGAAAGTGTTCTGGAACGTTTTCAACTTTACTTACTACGCAGAGATATGCTCAAATGCGAACGGACAACATCAATTGGTGATGATGGGATGAATGGTGAAAAAACGCCGTGTTTTTGCGGTGAAGTGAATGTCAAGTTTTCGAATGTCAAATAAATTTAAATATATGCAAATATGCCACAGTAATAATTGATGCAACAGGAAAAATACAATTAATCGCAATTATTGCCCGGAATCAACAATCAACTATTGTTTCAAATTCGTTGTAGTTATGAGTTGCAATTGTTTTTTTGTTTTTTTCATCACTATGGAAACCGCGTTAGTTTTTTGATAGAGGTCGCTACGTTCGAAATCACCTGACAAATTTTTATGCGAAACTCTTGAACTTTGATTTATCATTTGACAAAATTGAAATTGTTTCTAATCACTATGGTAACCGCATTTGTTGTGACGCTAAAAACAATGACTGTCAAACATTTATTCAATGCATTCAGTATTATTTTCAGATTTCTTGTTTTGATTTAATATAAAACCTCATTGTTTCTTTGAAGTTAAATGTAACATGTCAGTAAACAAGAGGCGTGAATTCTCACGAGTAAAGTTAATATTCCGTATTATTTTACGGTTTACAATGTGAAAACGTGCTTGAAAACGATAAAAATGTACGTTCTCTCGTCAGTTACAATTTCTAATCTATTCAATTGGGGCAATTACAGCTATTTTTTATATTATTTCACTTTATTTGATTTATATTTTCTAGCAATGCTTGAGTAGGTCCGCTGACGGGGACCTTGATGGATCGCAAGAAACTCTCATGATTCATAGTAAATAAAATAATGGGCTGTACGCATAAATTAGACAAGCCGCACATGATCATCAACAACACAGCTCCACGGAGGACTCTATGCCGTCAAGTTGAATGGCATCGGAAGCACTTGATAGCAATAAACAGGCAATGAACGAGAAAACGAGAGCAACGCGTGCCTTGCAAGTCCGCGTACGCAATTTTTCTCTTATCACATCATTCGCGGGTGGCGCCGCCTGCGTCGTCGTACTTCCCCCAAGCAATGCACGGGGGTGGGTCCGCTAAATTTAGCTCCGGCGCCTCCGAGTGAGCCGCCGGCCGGCCCGCACGCTTTATAAATATCCCGCAGACAGAGGCGAACAAAAGAGGCGCCTTTTGGGCCCCGCAATACTCACCGATTTTCAAACTGGACATGCTAATCCGCACGCACACATTCAATCGATCTCGGATTGCCTTTCCCACTGCGTTTCTCTGCTTGTATGCGTTTGGCGTCCCTCGATCCAAGTGTCCCACTGCCGATACAAACACCCTTCAATGAACTCTTCGCCTCTGCAGCTTTGCAGGCGCGTAGCACGCACGCATTCAATACTCCTAGCTAATTGCACACAGATTCACAGCCGAATGCGTTGCTTTTGCTGCTTTTCAACGGCGGCCAGCGCGCTCACCAACAACAAAATGATGTTAATCCCGTGGGCTCCCACCCTCGCTTCGGTTCCGTTCGCGCGACGCAGCGCCTGCAATGCCGCCGCGGCCGAATTGCACCGCAGGCTTCAAGCGGCGCTTGCAAATCGCGAATTTCGGCGAGGAAATGCGCGTAATAAGGGACAGTTCGCGAATCCGGCTGATTTACTGGCCCAAAAAGCCTCGATTGACACCATCGCAACCGAAGACGACGAATGACAGATGCTGCACTGACAGCATGCAACGTTGCCATATCTCTGCACGTTCAAAGAGTGTTTATGCATAATTTAAAAAATGGAATGTTCTCTCTCTTCACTTGCATTCAATTCATTCAATTTATGCAATTTCCATCCGGAAGTTTGGAGTGATAATTTATCTTCGACTGCAGTATTTGCGAGCGCTATATTTATAGTCGTGACTGCACTGATTAGCTCGTGTTCCACATTAGGTCATCAGTATTCCAACGATTTGCCAATTTCTAACTAATCTCCAATCAATACGCTTCTTGTTATTGCCTATTTA
The DNA here is from genome assembly GCA_030264555.1 of Aleochara sp. GC000083. NCBI lineage: Eukaryota > Metazoa > Arthropoda > Insecta > Coleoptera > Staphylinidae > Aleochara > Aleochara sp. GC000083. The sequence continues at coordinate 10,403 of JARJDZ010009828.1, forward strand.
TACATTCAGCACATGGTGTTTTGCAGTAGTTGGTGGCTTTCTATCGGTCGTTTTTCTGCAACGACTCGATGCAATCATTAGAGGTTATTAAATCGCGGTGGTAATCACCGAGTACCTAGTAAAGATGTCAATGATATTTATGAATAGTGTCAGTGTGTAATAAATGATAATTGCTTGCAATAATGTGCAAAGAACAACTGAATGATAGCTAAGTAAATACCCAGGAATTTTGACGACAAATTGAAGCACTTGTCGGGCTATTAGCACATCCTCTCCATTGTATGATAGATAATATTCCAATGTAATCACATTTGTTTAGCATACACAATTGCTTCACTCACGGTTTTATGCTTGCGGCAAAATAAATCAACTTGAACAGACTTGTCTTATGTTGTCATGGATTATACAAGAAGATACAGATATTACTCGTTCCACTGAAGTCTAAAATCGTACAGCAGCGCCATCGGTGGCGTTTGAAGAACTAATGTCAATGCAAAAATTCACATTAGCAACTTTCTAGTGAATAATAGATTTGTTCATTAGTTTAACTAGCTATAAAACTGCTTAAACTCCATTCTTGAACTATTTTAGATACGTAAATTGAGAGAAAAAAGATAATTTCACGGCGAGATTGCTCAAACAAGCTCAGTTCATTGCACCATTTGGCAACACTGCCTGTCTCGATACTAGCACCACCATCAATCAACGCGCATGTTCGCAACTAATTCAAAACTTCAAAAACTTTTCAACAACTTTTGGCTATTTAAAGATACACCTGAAATAAATGACCTATTTATTTACTTAAACGTGGTTTTACTTTTTAAGATACATCTTTTTGATGTAGAATATATCTCCAATCGGTTGTATATTGCACCCAACAAATACACAGAAATTAACGCCTTGATTTCGTCGAATATGAGATCATCAGTTTCTTTATTCAAGTCAATCCATATCACAGATATCGAATACATCGAAAACATCAATCAGCGACATCGAGGAAAGCTTACCCAATGCGAGCACGTCGCACAAGCGGCTTGTTGTAAAACAAATGCATCAACGCGTTACGAATCAGACCAAACATCGCACTGAAACTTTGCAGCGTCTCTTCGTGGTCCTCAAGAAGCGGCATCGGCGATTTCGATGTAGAAAACCGGTCGGTATTCACCTCTTTGAGCGCTTCCTTCGTCCCGTTCACATAGGTATACATGAAACAAGATGGTGTCTCACTAATCGTTCGAATTTTGTGGAAAACGTTCGATGTAATTGCCACGCGTTCATCTTTATCGAGGCGGATGCCTTGTTTGCCGTCTTCACTCTCGAAATAAACGCTGCCTTCAATGATCACCAGGGATATGTTGATCAAATCGCTGGTGATGAAGTTTTCCAAAGTCAAATCTGTAAGGAACAAGATTTAAAATGCGTTTATGAAGTAATAATTCATGCTTACTAGGATAATCCGCAACGAAAAGGACGTCGCTGTAGTTCGACCAGGAATATACATGCTCTTGGATTCGTTTCATCTTCTCCCGGAAGTCGTTGTATTCGATGAGCAGCGGAAGCAGCCATTCCACGTCCGTGAACGGCGACCATTTTGCTTTCAAGAGATCATAGTGCGGATGGAACATTCGTTGCTGGAAGCGTCCGTTCAACGAACACCAAACGTCGAGGTAGATTGAGAGATCATCAGATAATACTTCATCTACATTGCTGGATTGCGCTGCATCCATTTGGAAATTTCGCTTGAGACACTGCGCGTATTGCATCGCCATGTCCGCATGTTTGTTCCAACGGTCGTTATTCGTCCAGGCTGTTGGATCCAGAAACAACTCTTTTCCGCTTTCGTTGTCGACAATTCGCACTAGAACCATTGTCGTGTCCCAGGAGTGGACCATCATGTCCCATGAATAACCGTATAATCCATTCGTCCAGTTATTGAAACCCTGAAATGGAAATGAAAAATAATTTATATATAAGGTTATGTTTGATAATTATCCTTTGGATCAGCACCTTTGTAATGAAATGAGACCAGGGTAGGAATACTTGCAGAGTACAATGAAGCCAAATGAAAAACACAACTCTTTTGCTAGTTTTGAAAAAGGTCGTTGACTCTTTTGCAGTAGTTTTTTCATTTTTGTTCCGCTTTGCAGGGTTGATTTTCCGGATGAACGTTATGCGCTTCCGGATGGCTGTCTTCATCCGGGATAAAAGTTGCACCGGCCAATCCTTCGCGCAGAAAAGCGGCATTGTTACAAGACATACGTATGGGAACATCCCAATACTAAAAAGTCTGGAATTCATGAGATGAAACATGCTACAAAACAACATTGCAAGAGATCTTGTTTTTTCATGAAGCAGGAAGAATCCAACGGTAAGATCCAAGAGGAAACCCGTTAAATGTATGACTAAAAAGTCGATTTGTTCGAATGTCAAGAAGAAACTAAAACAAATATTGTTTCAGATTTCTCATAGAGGATATATGATAATTTTTATACTTAAATGTGGTGAAAACCCAATGTTTGCCCATGTTACTCATGGAATATCCCTCCAACCATTCCATATCTAATTTCTTCAATCCGGCGAAGAAATACAGACAGAATATTTGAAATTTAATAACGAAATAATTCCAATTCGGAATGTACTCCATTTGTTTACATTTCTGCTTTGATAAGAGCGCATCCAGCGACCTAAAACATTCAAATTGTTAACGTTCATTTTTTATGGGTTCTATTTCGGTTACCAGTAGTTACCAACCGACGTGAAGCTGAACAACAATCCAATCAATCCATACAGATAACTGTGATTGTTCCAAAATGATTTATCCAACAGCAAAATGTACCAATAAGGCAGCAAGAAGGCGCTGCATGAGATGCGGAATTTGTATCCGAGACAGATTCCTAAGGCGCCCATCCACATGACTCCATAAAGGATGCACATCCAGGGAAATGATGGTTGAGGCATCACGGAGAAAAGCGGAAAATGGCACGTTTTTGGATCACCCCATCGGATGTCAATTTCGGAACCTCCGCGTTCATCAGCGATATCAAACAGCATCAAGAATCCTGCCAAAATTGTATGTATGTAGATCATGGAATTTAGTACTTAAAATTTACTATCATAGAATTTAGATATTACCGTAGAATATTCTGGAAAATGCCAAGCTGGAAGCATGTACAGGCCGGAAGAGAAACTCCATGCCGAATAACTTCCCGATCGCGGGTGAAAGATTGGAAAAACTCATCCTGGAAAATGTACTAAACTCGTTTCATGCTTCCGGCCAACTTCTATCACTTGAATCTCGCGTATTGGGCGCGCGCTGCGTTTATCTCTTGCGCTATTCGCGTGTTGTGCCCTGCTGCAGCTTTGTTGATAATATGAATCCTCGAGTCGGCGGCTAAAAATAGCAAGATTTGAACATAGCTGATTGTTTTACGCTCACTAATAGTTATTAATACGTTGGTCTATACAAGGTGTTGACCGGAAATCCCCCCGGAAACGTCCAGAAGAATAATTCAATGTTCCTTCCTTTTCCTTCGCGTTTCTTCCGGTTTCTCGGTTGGAAAATCAAGTCTGTGAAAATGTATTTGTTGGTAATTGCTGACAACTTTCGCAGGTAGAAAATGTATGAAACTTACGTGACGTCCGGTGGACGATACGAAACGGTCGCCGCGCGCCTTACGATAACGTGATAGAGGCGTTCAAATCAAATCGACAACCTTTGCCCTCCGGCGCTTGCCGGCTCGTGCACAACGGAATTTCAACGTGTTGCCATAGAGAGACGACGCCGGCGAATATCTGTCTTGCACGCGCGCGTCCGCCCGGCTTTTATAATTGCGCCCGTGCGCAAAAACGCCACCTCCGTCGGACGACTTCCTGCACGCCTCCATCAGCGCCCGTGTTTCCATGGCGATAAAAGATAAGGGGGTGGTAAAATCGATGCCGGTCGCCTCTGACAACACCTCCTCCAACTTCTCGGGGTGTTTCCGGTATTCGCAACATTGCGAATATGGAAGCGTGCGGGGATTTCGTTTGGCACCCTGTAGCTCCTCGTTTCAGCGGGCTTATTCGACCACTTGTTGAATTCTATTAGGAAAGATGTGCCTGGAATGAAGACGAGTGGAAAGCAATTTCATTAGAAGTGTTGTTGTTCTGTCGCTCGTAAAATTTAATTGACTTGATTTACGGCGTGATGATGCGTGCGCAATGTTTACTTATTTCGGGAAATAGCTCAGAGTTCCCTGATCATCAATGCAAATGGATTCTTCCCAGATATCCGCACTGTCGATTCAGTTTTGCGCGGTTGCTTATTCGAGCGCATTAATTTACGATTTGTATCTTTTGCATTGCGATCGGGATCGATTTTTATGCTCGTTGTTGACACCAAATGGATATTCATTAATCATTTGAACGTTAGACGTTGAAACAAGAATGCAATCCAGTAAGTAAACAACTTCTCAAGCGCATTATTTACATATTTTGCTACATTATCTAAAAATATTGTGTTAATTTCGGTTTCGACGTTATTATTTTCAAAATGATCACATTTTGGATTCTATAGCTGGTAAAATCAATTAAATAAATTCTTTATAACATAAATAAAGCAATTACTTACAATTGTAAACACAACAACTGTTCAAATATTATAGTAACAATTAGTAGTATTCACTCTTTCTGGAATATTATCATCATAGCGTTCATAACATAAATTAAAATTAATTTGTCATCGTTGAGAGTTGTAAAGCATTGCTGAAATTAAAGGAAACCGGATTGCACATACTTTTTGATTACTTTTGCTCGTGGAGTGATAAACAGTCTGTATCACTTCTTGGACTGTTTACGCAATAATGTACCTTGGGGATTTGACAAAGAATACGTTTCTGGCTCGAAAACGGGCGGATATTCCAGTCCAGGATAATCCTGTATTGTAATCACTTGAGATTGTGACGTTGTCAGCGAACGTTCCGGGAATTCGTGGGAGTACATCCCAAAAGAGTCGGTTGATGATGAAGATTTAAACTGTAATAAAAGAAATCAATAAGTAATAATTCCAAAGAATTTTCAGCGTTCATAGAATATAAATAAAAGTATTTATTTATGAACTGAAAAGCCATTTTCGTACTTTAGTTTTTTACTTTACTTGTGACCTCTTGTAATGATAAATTGAGAAATAAATCTAAAATGAACATTTTTCTCCCTGTCAAATTTTCCTTCTACTTTCAATTAATATTTGCAGATTTGATTGCAAGGAATTTCTACCCATTGGGTAAAAATGATTCTGAGAACTTAAATCAATTTTTAAAATAGGTTAATTACTAAAGAAAATTTATACAAACAAAAAACTTACAATTTCTGGTGAGTTCCAAGCACTTGAACTGCTACTATTGGTACTATCAAAGCTCAAGGCAACTTTCGACTGACTCTTCTGGGATCTCTTCTGAAAAAACTTAAACTTGCTCTTGTGCGTCTTGTGTCCATCGTCCAGATTCAGTTCAAACCCATGCGAACTGTACTTTTTGTCATCTGGAGACAAAGGTAAAGCCATAGGCGTGTACTGAGTTGCACTCTTAAGGCTCATGCTCTTCTGCTTCGTTGCAGCAGGCACAAAAGAATCGTTATACAACGATCTATTCTGTGCGTAATGAATGTCATTAGTAGTCACCGGAGGCCTGTAGATCATTTCATAGGAATCGGAAGCTTTGAGCGATTTCGAGGAAGCACTTCGTTTGGCCGTTAAATCCGGATCAACGAATTTCTGCTGAGGTGTTCTTGGCAATGAATTATTCGCTTTATAATCCTTATTTCGACTCTTGATCGAAGAGGATCGTTTACCAAAACAGGAGCTCTCCTTTTTTGCTTCCGAGCAATCGGAAGACGTCCTCAGATGGGTTTTATGCGGTGTCCGCGTTGACCGAACCGGAACCTCCCCATAAACCACATCCGGATGGATCAAATTCGGGTTGATCGGCGGTAAATCTGGTAATTTACCATCAGACTCCCGAATCATCAGTTCCTCCAGTGTTAGAAAACCCATCACTTCCTGTCTTGGTTTCTGATGCGGAAACCCGAGGAAATGGAACTGGTCCACGTTGCATAAGGTGGGATTGCTTGCATGCATATGTAGTTTCCGTTCGGGTTTCGGACGCTCGCGTTCCACTTCCTGTTGGAGCGTATTGGGAATTGAGTCGACGCTCGCGTTGGAGGATTTGCAAGGTGTTGTTGGTAGAGGTGGTGCTGCGGCTTCTTCATGCTTATTCGCGAAGTTTGGAATGTGTGAGGTGAAATTCCCGATGGTCGTTGAGGTGGGGATCTTCCGGTACGAACGGAATTGGGCTGTTGGTACCGGAAGAGCGTTGCGCTGTGCGTTGGACTTGTTGAAGAAGCGTTTCCGGTCCAGACTGGTACTTCCGTTGCTGCCACTGCTTGCGTTTGAGTCGCGTTTGCGACTGGCGAATTTCTTCAATGAATTGAACTTCATTATTCCGCCATCTGATTTCTCACTTTTTGTCGATGATAATGTGTTCGTATCATGGTCAGATTCGTTGTCAGTTTCCGAATATTGAATCTCATCGGATTTTGTTAGCTCTGTAGTTGATGATGTAGCCAATGCAATTGATTCCAACCAGAAATTCAGGTTTTCTTTGCTTTCAGCTGAGAAGTAGAATACTGTTCCGGTGTGGTAAACTTTGAAGGCAAACATCCTCGATTTCACCTAAAGAAATTTAGTTTAATTATTAATTTCAATATGTTACGAAAATTTTCATTGCCAATCAATGAATTACATTTGTAAAACATATTTTCAATGCTTTCAACAACAAAATTCTGACCTAAAACTCTTCGAAACCATATTGAGAGTATAACTAATAAAATCTTTACTCAACCACATTCTTCATTCAATCGAAACCAAACTAATATGGTTTCTAAACATTAACCCTAAAATTAATTTGAAAATTACTCAATTATTACATACCTCTGTAGCTTCTGTGACTGTAAATCCTGATAAAACAATATAGCATTCTGCTTTGGCTGAATCCTTTGATGAAAAACCATACAAACAATTCTGATTAAGAACAAACCAGCGTTTTTCCCAATGAATGTTAGAATCATGCTTGCTTTTCAGTCTTTGATGAAGATATCCTTCCATTGCACCAGGACTAACATCATTAACGCTCACTTTTCGTCGTTCTGCATTAACAAAAATATCAAAAAATTACACAAAAACCAGGATAATTAAAATGTATACTTACTCAACAACAAAGAATTCTTCTTTTTCGATTTGCTTTTGCTAGAGCATATCGCCCGAACCAGCGAAGTACTGGGCGAAGTTTTATGCTCTTTTTCCTTGCTGCTACTCTTATGAGTATCAATTTTAAATATTTCCCTCGCTGTATTGCTGCTAATGCTTTTATTCGGTGCTGCAACCTCCTTCGTTGCAGTGAATTGCTTCGCCACAGGCGTTGAAACCTGCAGCGGTTCAAACTCAATCGGTTTGCTAACATTGACATTAACAATGTTGTGCGTTTCGTTGGAGGCGTATGCTGGAGGCTTACTTATCACTTCGTTGCTAGTTTTACTAATGCTTAGCGTATCAAAATCAGTCTTGTCTTTTTGATTGATGCCCGGCTCGCAGTGCGAGTCCGTGGATTTCTTTCTGTACTGGTCAGGTATGTTTGTGCGTGGAGGCGGCTTTGGTGGCACGTCCAGCTTCGACTTCCGCGGTTCTATCGATGGAGGCGCATCCGAAGAACTGGAGGACGACGTCTTCACGATGGTTACAGGGGTTGGAGGATAGCGCACCAAGGGGATGCCCAATTCGTATTTAATTTTCGCTTCGGGGAGCCGCTCCGGTTTCTCCGGAGTTTTGTCTGATGTTTGTTCCGATGGGGGTTTCTCCAGGAACTTCTCAGTTATAGTTTTGACGAGTTCAGGTGTCTTGAGGGCAATGGGGTCATCGATGGGGTCATCCTGAAGGTCATACGCAGGTGTACTATGACTCTTATCTAATTTCCCACGATTTTTGGCGCTGCGAGGCAAGACTACGGGTTTTGCGGGTGGAGGAGGTGCTGGTTTGTTGCCTCTGGGTGCAATCACAGGTTTCTCGAACTTTCGAATGATATTGTCGATGCGTACGTCTTCAAGCACGGTGTCTTTCACGCCAGACGCGCACTTCGCTCTGCTTTCCGTTAGATTCGCGCTGGTTATGCTCTCTTTGAGGCTCTTCACGGATGGCGGCGTCGCCTCGCTGGACGTAGACGCCACAGGCTGGTGCGTCATCCGACTGCGGTCCTGCAGGTCTTCGCATTCGTCGATGAAGTCGATGCTCTCGTCGCGCAGACTGCTCAGCGAAGTGGTGCTGATCGCGGCCGTGGGCTCGTTGATGATCGTGCGCTGCTCGTCGAAGTTGACGATCTTCTTGCGCAGCTGGTTCGTGCGGAAGCTGCTCTTGCGATTGTGCAGGCCGATAACGGTGGTGGGACGCGTCGGGTCGCGCTCCAGGCCGTGGCTGCAGGAAGCGCTCTTATCGCGGATGTAGACCGACTCGTCCTCGAACTGGTCGGTCGGCAGCGTGTACGAACTACTGGATGCTTCGTTGCGGCAGCGCATGATGTACTTGACTTCCTCGAGGCCGAGCGTGCTCGAGCGGGTGCTTATCGGCGTGGCGCCCGTTATCGTGTTGCGCCGTTGGAGGACGGAGCGCGGCTTCAGCGGGTAGAGGCGGCCGGCGTTCTCCAGCGGGCTGTCCGGTGGGTCGCCGTCGCTTTCACTCGAGCTGGCGTCGTTGTCGACTTCTGGGATCATCGCGGCCGCCTGTGCCAGCCTGCAACAATGGTAATTGTGTAATTGGAGTGATTGTCGTTACGCTTTTACCGGCATGCGATTGTTTCGACGATTGCATGACACGGGCGGATGCAATCGCCACTTAGCAAGTTAAAGCGTGCAAATTGCGAATTAATCACTTACGACGAGCTTGCGCAACTTACTTGTTGGGGAGCGTGATCTGCGGCAGGTCTGGAATGGCGAGCAAGCGTGGCGATGGTAGGTTCTCGTTCCAGCGCGAAAATGGCGCGGAACGCTTCCGGCTCGGTAGACGGTACGGCTTCATGTAGATCTGGCCGTAGACTTTCGTGTGACGCGGCCGCTTCTTCAACGTGAGCACGATTTCCGTCGGGCTCGTCTCGAGCAAATGCATCACTTCCTTAGGGTTCCATCCGACGACGGTTTGGTAATTGACTTGAACGATCTCGTCGCCGTCCTCAATCTTTGTGTTGATGTGCGACAACGAGATCTCTGTAATTTGATGCACTCCATTGTTGCTCGGCAGTATGCTGAACCCACAATCCTGATCCTTCTTCTTAATCGTACACAAGTCTAGGGTTGCTGGTTGAAGAATCATAGGATCAGTCAGTTCCTAAAATTTAAAGGATTAAAAATGAGATTAACAATCATTAACTCTAAATCTAAAATCATCTGATTAATAATACAAGAATTTTAACTTAAAAATAAAATTATAAAAATTTTAACCTTAAAATTACCATATCAAAAAATGCAAAAAAAGAATAACTTTTAAATATCCATCTACATTCCTGTTTTCATAACTTAAAGACAGCTCAAATTACTTAATTACAATGATGAGAAAGTAATTTTAATTTTCTTTCATACTTGATTCAATATTATTTGTTAAAACTTACCTGAATTATTTTATTTGCTAGCTTGGTTATTTTATCACAAATATCTCTAATTGACTTAATTGGTTTCACAGTGAAAATATCTCTGTGTGCTGTTGTAGCCATCTCCAAACCCATTTGAAGCAAATTTGACTTCAATTCATTATAAACTTTATCCCCAGCAAATGGTGATCTATCCAACCAATACACCAAAGGCTTCATTTTGCTGAGGACAGTGTGAACATCACAGAGGGTTTGTGTCTGCACCATTTTAACATCCTCATCCTGAACATGCAGCTCACGATTCAAAGAATTGGAAGCACAGGCTAAATGCATGGCTAACATTTGCAGATTCTCCTTGTCCAACTCATAGTGCTGAAAGCGTCACAACAATAAGAACAACATCATCAGAAATACACTAATTTATAAACACTTACAAAGTTTCTGATGTGTTCGACAGCCTCCAGAATGAGCTCCTGATGGCCCAGTTTATGCACGCCCAGATGCTCCAAATCGTCGACGCGCAAATTCAACAATTGATGCCCATTAACTTCATTGTTGAGGAATGAATTTGCGTATGTATATGGCAGCATGCTGCTGTCGATGCCTAAAAAGTGGATTAATCATCAATTAGTAGCGTTCATTGTTTATTAACGAATGTGAGGTTAAGTATAGTTGTAATTTGATTATAATCTTTATAATTATTACCTTTCAGCCAGTCTGTAACTTGCTCGACAGACCAATCTTTAACGTTAACGTAGGCCATTGTTAAATGTTGAATTGGATTTTAATACAACGTTTAAACGATACTAAATTTTGATGTTAAATAAACACTACTCGGATGTTCCAACCGCATTTACAAACAAATCCACTCATCGCTTCGTCACAACTTCACCAACTTCACTGCAAATCCTGCAAATAACGCAGCGCAGGATTCCAACAAGCACACAAAACGATGATTACGTTTGTTCTGTTTGTTGTGTGCGCATCATGCGTTTGTGTGCTGTCCATTGAATTTGGAGGGGGTATTATATAAGGTCCCGAAAATCCTGAAGAAATTATTAATAAATCACCATGATATCGTTGTAATTTTGCAGCATCTCATTACCATGTGATGCTTAGTTGATAACGAATTCTAGGTTAGCATTTAATACAGGTTATTACCACTTATAATTCAATAAACATTTCTTAAACACTTAGTGGATAGTTATAAACTTGCATGATGACCTTTAGTTTCTCTTTCTTTAGGACCACTCATCTTTGTCAATAACATCTTGTTGGGATGCATCTTAAATTTCAATGAATCATTTCATCACTTGTTATGATTCCTTATTTTCTTGTTCAAACAAGTTTTCTACAGGATCTTTCACATCACTCGTTCGCCTTTACTTGTTTTTTTTTCAAAACCCAACGCAAGCAAATTTATCGCATTTATTGAAATTTACTCTCTATTATTATTTTATTTATCTAGGTTAAGTCTTATTTAAGCTATAATTAGCAATAAAAAATAATTAATGTTTATTTGACATTCCGTTTCTTGCGCATGCGCATAACTCATCAGTTGTTTTTGTCAATCAGCTGATAGGAAAGTTGTAAATGTTGTGAATCGCAAAAGCCGCAATTAAAGCAGTTGATTCGCTAGAAACAATAAAAACCAGCCTGTTTGTCAGCGGAAAGTGCAATCTCAGTAACATTCGTTTGTTAAATTCCAACCGCTTCGAAGTATCATTACAACAATTTGAATTTATAGTAAAATGATGCGTCATCCAATCTTATCACTAGACATACCATAATTACTACTGTATATTCATAAGTTTTACTATGTTTTAACTTCGATATCAATTAAAGTGTCCTATTTGCAAACGCAATCATGAACGGCATGATGAAAACGACCGGTGAAACGCAAATACAAAGTAAGCCATGATCACATTCTTTTGTTTCACCAATCACATTGTTTTAAAATGTGTTTTAGTTGCTTTGGGCACGCTTCTTGATTGCGTTCAAGATAAGAACACGTTGGTCTTCGATGCGATCAACACTTCCTTGCGCAAGATTGCGAAAAAGCACCCCAATGAGATGCTGAAAGCATGCTGCATTTTTGGCAAGAGACCTGAGCCGAAAGCTAGCAATGAGCATTTGGGGGTTGTCCTGGAAGTAATGGAGGATATTTGCAAGGAGCACATTATTTACATTGATGGGGACACAATAATGATTATATTGGATTTCTGTTTGGAGCTAATGATACAGAATCCAAATTATGAGCCTATTACACAGATGCCTGCTTGTGGCGTTTTGGTTGCTATTGGTGTGAAACATGGAGTGCAGGTAAAACAATTATAATAACATCTCTAAGTAACTAAACATGTCCAATTATAGGTTGTTGATGGATTGTTAAGTAAAATGTCTGCAGGGGTCGTTCCACATTATACAGTTCCACACACATTGGGCTCACTTGCAAGTGCGAATGCCTATGGAGTGGTTCCCCATCTAAAGACTATCTTGGGTATATTACTACCCCTTCTTGCAAGCTTAAAACAAGACCCCTTGAAGCAATCATTTGCCTACAGTTTGGGCACCTTCTCGGAAGCTATAATTGAGTACACAACAAATCCTGAGCAAGCCCCAGACCCAACAATCCAGTTGAAAAACTTCAACACTGAAATGGCAATGGCATTTGATGTGCTCTTCACTGTCTGGTTGAACAGCAAAGAACCCAAACTCGTGGAAGTCGTGCTGTATGCATTGGCATCAATGTATTCTATTGTTGGCGAGGAAAAAGTGCGCCAGCATACAAGCAAATGCATTCAAGTACTGCTGACGCTCTATAGGTATGTACAGAGGGCAGATATTTCATTGTTCTATATGATTTACATTGCAATTTTACGCAATTTATCAGGCGACACAAAGAGTCTCATGCGATAACAAAGTGCATCGGTTCAGTGATTTCGGTCGCGTCGCAAACCGATGGCACTCTATTGGAACCGCAGCTTACGCAGCTACTTCAAGCGCTGTCCGAGCTGATCTGCGTCACACCGGATTACGCACAGCCGGAATTATTGCGCGCCCATTCGGAGGCTCTTCGTTGCTTCGAATGCCTTTGTACGCATTATACAGACCACACATTGGACCACATCCTGGTGTTGTTGAAGCATCATGGGGAGCGGGAGCGCTGCAAGGGTTTGATTATCCTTACACATTTGACGAATTCGACCGATACGGCGATCAAAAGCCGTTTGAAGGATGTCCTTGCAACTGTGAATGCGATGCTCAACGATGGAAATATCCGCGTGAAGCGTACCTTGATGAAAGCGATCGTTGCTTTCGCATGTAAAGGATTCCTGAATCATACGGAAGCGAACGCGGAGAGTTATCTACAGTTGATTGTTAAGTTATGCTGTCGGCAGCCGATCCTCTCGCCGATTGATCAGGAGGAATTGGCTGATTTGAAGCAGACTGCTGATAATACGCTTATAATGTTAAGCACGTCCGTTAAGGATCTGGATGCGACCTTGTGGACGTTGCTTTTGAAGTGTTTGTTGCTTGTAGAGTATGCGGATGCTAACGTTATCCTGTTGCGATGTCTCACGCATTTGGCGTCTCGTAAAACTACGAAGGAAACGTGTGAGAATGGTTTTGTGCGTTGTTTGGCGATGTTGGCGCTGCCATTGGAGAAATTTCGAGGGAATTTTATAATCAACTTTTTACGGAATATTAAAATATGGCCTACTGAGCAGTATAAAACCGTTTGGGAGCAGAGACTTCCGGGATTGTTAAAGTATTTGGAGCAAAATCACGATTCGTTTAATTTGAAGGAATGGGAGGATCTCGTTTTTGATTTTCTGTCGGCTTTGATTGATGCTATCAAGGATCCGAAATTTGAGGAGGCGTTGGTGAAATGTATGAAGGAGCAATTACCACTTTATGCACTCAGGTAAAAAATACTTTCTTGATTTTTAACAAATGCCTCTTAAACTTTACATTTGGAATTAATAGAATGAAATTCATTGCATTTATGTTACTCCATTTTGTATACATATGTTAAGACAAAATGGCGTCTCATGAAAAACGCGTTGCGTTTAACAAACTGTTCTTTAATTTTGAAAGTACGAAAATGTGTAAAATATCTGTCTCTTCAATCTTAAAGATTCAAATCGTATTTTAAAAACTACATAATTTACTAATTTCATTTTCTAATATTTCAGACCTTCAGAAGTTGACGTCAATGCGAAAAATGCAGAAAAAAGTTTCCTCTTGAAATGCCTTGCCATCATTTCTTGCCATTTAACAGACAAGGAAATAATTGCTGATGTTGTGGACACAATTCTGCAAAGCGTTAAATTAACGGACATCAACGAGTTGAAATCCTGCGCGGAAGCAATCGGAATTGCATCCCGTTCCCATCTAAAACTCGTCCTAGACAAACTGTACGTGATTCGCAAGGATGTGCTCTTAAAAAAGAACAACAAGTTCTTTAATTTTGGATTCATGAAGGGCCAGAAAGGCGAGGCGGAATTGGAGAGAATTCGCTTCGTGCTGATCGCATCTTATGCTGAAATTTGCAATGAAGCACCTGGAGATGTTTTGTTACCAATCATCCAGAGTGAAATCTTGGATTTCGTCCTTTTAGAGTTGAGCAACTGCAAGGAATTCGTCATCCGGAAGATGTGTCTTAAAGCTGTTGGTGCAATCGCTGACGCGATGCATCCCAACAGGAATAAATTGCACATCCAACTGCAGGATAAGGAAAAGGTTTTGCAAGCGATATCAAGTCAAATTCAACTACACAGTGGACCGGAATACATTGAGTTGTTTCCGGTTGTGATACCCGTACTGACTTCTTTGGTGCGCCTCCCGAATATCCCGGAATCGCATCAACGATTGCGACTACTTAAACTATGCTTTGATAACGTCTTTAATGCTTCAGCAATTTACTGCAAACTCAGCAATGAGAGCCACGGAGATGTTAAATTATCCCAATATGTTTACGGGAGTTTTTCGAAGGTGAACTTTTTAGTCCAGGAATTTCTGATTCAAAGTATTTCACCAGCGACTCTGGATGAAATCTTCACGCTGTTAGAACCGTGGCTTTCTCGCAAAAAGTTAGAGCATCGATTACCAGCCTTGGAAGCATTGCGAACTGCTTTGCAAACTTATCTGGACAACATGAAATTCGCCTACGAAGGTCCAAGCACTTTTGGTCAGACTGGTATAATTTTAGCGCGTGTAGCCCCGCGTTGCACGGACTCCAACAAAAACACCCGGAAAGTTGCTGTTGAATGCATCTGTTTAACATTGTGTATTTCCGGTCGGTACGAGGGACATATGCGAGATCATGACAAAATCGTCAGCAACTCGTTATCGCATGTACAGGAACAGATCGACACCGAGGAGGCAAAACTCATGTTTAATTTGGTTACGGATTTGGCGAATGTGATCAGCACGAATATTCCCAAATATCAATTAGCCCATTTTGTGGATACACTAATCGATGGCTTGCTGGACACTGAACCTTCAAGTAGCATTGGTGTGGCTGTATTATTGAACACTGTAATAACGATTAAAGGAGGCGAATTGCAACCGTTCGTTAATGAGTTGATGGAGAAATTTTTGGTGACGTTCGAAAAAATTGCGAATAAGCGCAGCCAGAATACGACGTTAATGGCAGTTGCGAGTCTGGGAAATCATCATCTAAAACCCGTGCTTAATGTGATTTTGCAACAACCCTTGCCGTACAATGAGTGAGTCTCCAATAATTTAACAAAATTAAACAACAATTACACAACTTATATTTTTTATATCATTTCAGCGCTGTGTGCAGCTTTTGGTCGATTTTAACTTCAGATTCCGCGCTTGCCGTGGAAATAATCGACTTCCTCAAGAAGATATTAAAATCAGCAGTATATTACGAAGAAGAAAAGAACGCCGAAAATATAAAAATCGCCACATTGCGGCCATTGCAAGCAATTTGCGCAATACAGGAAGTCTTACGAAATTCAGAAACTCACGCAATTTGCAAAAAGCAATTTCCGGAGTTGTTTTCAATCTTCTTCGTTGCTTTAGCTTCATATATCAATGCTGCTGCACCAGTTTTTGCAAGCGCTGAAAAGAAAGCTTACACGATCACAAATCGCAATGCGTATAAATTGGAACCATTTAAAATCTGCTTGGAAACATTCAAATTGTTTTTATGCAATGCGGATGTTGCATCTGCCGCCAACGTACTTTTATTTTGCAATGGCACCATGGATTCTTTTCTGGAATTAGTCCCGGAATTAATCGAGCACGTTTGTCTTAATTATCCACAATCATTAGCTTGGCTCGTTGCTTGCTTAGGACCTAATATTCGTTCGGAATATGAACCGCAAAGGGTGGCTACAACTGCGAGTTTAGCGTATTTGTTGAAATATATTGCAAATTCAGATGCAGTTTTATCGGAAAATGTATTAGACATGCTTTTGGATGTCCATCATGATAGTAGCTGCACTGTGAGGAAGTTATGTTTACGAGGGCTTGGTTTTGCTGCGGATTTTCTAAGTTCTGAACTTATTACACGGAGTTCACAAAGTATTTTAAATGCTATAATGCAAGGATTGGACTACAACAATTCCAGGTAATCTTAAAATCGTATAGTTGTACATTATATTGATTGTAAATGAATTTGTTTTCAGTGAATCAACTGTCGCATTGGAATCAATGCTGAGTTTTTCAAAGCTACTTAAAGTAATCGACACGAAAAATTTGGGCCAAACGCAAGTGACTGCTTCAGTACGTATCAAACCCCTCATGCAACATGAAACTTCAAAAATTCGCGAAGCAGCATTTCTATTGCTTGGTGACTTGGCAGCTTCAATCGGCCCTGATGATGCTTTCCGTGAGCAAATTCACGGCAATTTGATAACGTTATTGCTACATTTACAAGATGTCGATAACAACGTTATAAAGGTATAATTTCAATCACTTTATTCACTTGATTATTATATCTTTTTGTTTTTCTTTTAAGGCGTGTAAATGCACTTTGCGAAAAGTAGGACCTTTCATTGAATCTCCAAAAGTGAACGTTTTAATTCAAGACCATTTGTTGGAAGAAGCGAATCTGCATTTCGGCCAATTTTGTACTGATTTTGTGAAAGCAATGGTGAGTATTGCATACCAGACATTGTTCATCGCTAATTTTTTTATTATTTAGAGCGAAAATATGCAGGATTACTTCCCGCAATTCATTATGACGACGGTTTCGTTCTTCAAGAGTATGTGGACCGACATACGCGCGAATAGTGCCTTAGCTGCTGGTTTGCTCTACGCCCAAACGCTTCCCGAATTTCGTTCGGCCGTTTCGCTGGACACGTTGAGCTACCGATTGTTGCAGCTGGTCAAGGATAACGAACCGGAAGTACGGGCGCGTGCTTCCGAAGCGCTTGCGTATGTGTTTACGTCCTAAAGGGCCGATGACTTAATTTGACAATGGTAAGGTTTACCACATTCCTAGTCTGTAAAAATTCAGCTTCTAAATGTAGAGATTGAGATGAGAAATATATGATGTTTATCCTAAATAGTCCTTTAAATCAAAGCTTTGTCTTACAATGAGTTTGGTCAATGAAAATCATCATTAGAAAGGATTATTTTCGACGTTAAACAATTATTTGAACATGGGATATTTAAATCAATTTATTTTTCATAATTGTTATGTTCATGATCAAAATGATTTATGTAAACTGCCTGATTTGTTGTATACATTGGATGCTCTTTTGGTAATTGAATCTTTTCAACTTCACCAACAGCCATATCCGGTACAAAACCATCGTAACCACACATAATTTTATCGTGTGATTGGCGTAATTTGTCGCTATCGATCAAACATGATAAATGATCGATGATTTCATTTGGAATCAAAGATGCGGCCGGTTTATCGTAACCAGGTTTTCTAAAAAAATCCAATAAATATTACTAATTACGCATGTAACTAAAATTTCTCTGAGATATAACGACGCAAAACATTTAGCTTTTGAATTTGTGGGTAGTAATCATCCACAATTTATCATTAACAATAAATATGGGAAATATTTTATAGTTTAACAATAAATTGATGAAAATTAGATGGGTAAAAGCAAAGAATTCATACCGATGTTCGTAATATTTTGTCCAAAATTTAGTAGTAGGATCAATACAAGCGCGCAACTGTTTTTTATCCCATTGCTCGTAATTCTTCCTGATTTTTCCATCCAGAGGAGGAAAATTTTCCGGCGTTGACATTGGAACATATTTATCCTGGATGTCACAAGAAGGAACAACTGTAGGAAAAGTTTTACAATTCTTGGCTTTCGATTTCTTTTGCTAAACATACAAAACAAGAGTTATAAGATACTTTTCAACAATTTCCTTCAGAAATTAAACTACCTTTGCTTCAGCTTGCGTGTAATCCTGCGCTTCTTTGAATGATCGTTTAAAATCAGTGGTATACATGTAATTCAACAGCAAATTTCTCGTTTCCGGATCCGGAACATCATCAATGCTTACAGCAGCACCCATATAAACCCTAGGCCTGCTCCTTATCACCTCATCCTTGATCGGATCGAGTTGATCTTCCGAAACGCCACAATTCTGCACAGGAGGATCGAGTATTGGTCGACGAACCCATGTTAAATTCGCTGGAACATACTCGCTTGCTCGAAGTTTGCTCAACGTTTCCGGACATGTGTAAAAATGTTCGTGATCTCGACGTCTTATTTTCTGCACGGGATCGTTATTTGGCCAACGATGCTTCACACGCGGCTCCATGGGTGGAATACGATAATCATTTTGATTGGTAGTTTGCCCATCAAAGGCGCACAATTTTATTCGTTCATCAAAATCCATCATAAAACTATTTCTACCAATAAACCCTTACAAATATAAAATTCAATATGACACAAAACTGACAATAAAGAAATCTAGCAAATATTGAATTTAAATGACATGTAACTTAGCTTATTTCGTAATTATCATTTGTTTAAATTGCCAATGCATCAGCTCCTCCATTTTCTTGATGAAGATGAGTGAGCAAGTTGGATAATTTAGTTTTCAACATTTCTACACCCATGGTGACAATGTTTTCAGGTTTTAAGGCTCCAGATGACTCCACATTGAAGAAAAACTTGTTTGGTTTTGCCTCCCAGTTAAAAGTGGCTTCATCTGTAAAAGTTTTTATTAAATTAGTTTCAGAGTAGTGAAATTAGTTAGAGTAAATACTTACATTGATCATCATCCAATTCACTGTATTCACTTTTGGGCCATTCATCTGGCTTGGGGAACAGAGTGTGTCTCATAATATTATCTGGATCATATTCAAAACAAACTCCAGCAGTTGGGTTCCATTTTGCATGTTCTTTACCAAATCCTAAAATCAAATCTAATGAAAACACTTTCATAAAGTTGCAAAATTAAATACCCTTCTTTGCATAAGCCTTCATCTTGAGTTCCTGCCCTTTACGCAACTTAATAATGAGGATTTCATCAGTTTCTCCATATTCAGCTGAATCTTCATCTCTGTGTTTAGATGTGACAGGTACAACCTGAGGATCACTGGACTTTAAATCTGCTGTTGTAACATGTCTTGTTTGGTCATCTGTGCATTTCACATCCAGGGTGAATTCAACACTGCAGTTTGCACAGAAATCAGAGCAAATGCACTCTCTTGGATATTGCAGTTTTTGTACAACATCGTCAGATATCAATGGAATCAAGCCAATTCTGTGTGCAAGAAACTCATCACTCAATACAGTTGAATTTGCCTCCAGTTTGACCCAATCAATTGCCATAGTTGGAGTCTCAGCAATTAGCACTCTTCTTATACTGTTGGCAACACTATATTGAGAAGTAAATATTAGATTCGTATGTAATATGTTTCACCATGTTGCTTACCTCAAGTCAGTGTCTTCAATGTAAAACTTAACGTTTTCATCGGTGAGATCAGTAATATGCACTGAGGGCTGATTTGCGTACGGCATATTTACTTATTAATTGATTTAATTACTCCGGTTGTTAACAATTTCTTATGGTGTTGAAATGTTTGTAATGTTAGTTTTTAGGTTATGTTTGTTTTTAAGAGGGAGTAATGCCACATTACTCCCTGCACTGCTAATTTGAATGCGCATGCGTAAGTAATACAACGTTGCCAATTCATTTTTAGATTTAAAACTTCCCGCTGAAATTTATTTTTATACATAACCTAAAAATTGTGCGACTTGTTTCTTTTTTGTGTTCTTGCAGTTTTTGGTGTACCTCTATTTGCGGTATTTGCGCATTTAAATACTAAAATTAATTGAAAATGCCTGAACGAAAATTCTGTGAATATAAAAACCTGTCAAAACGATTCTACAACACCAGCAATGATTATTCCAAGCAATATTGCGCTATTTACAATGTACGTTTGGAGAAAATGCGAGCAACTCTTGAAAAATGTATTCGAAAAAGAAAAGATGTGAAGATTCCAATTTGCAAACTTGCTGACTTGTCGATAAATACATATTCCAAATGTTTCATAATTGGAACCTTGTTTAAAGATCAAAAACTGAAGCCCTCTGTACTGAAACAACTTCAAGCTGAAAATCAATTGGTTCCCCAACCTGTCCACAAACATTTTACTGATGAATCTGATTCAGTTTATGTTGAAGATGAAAGCCAAAGATACAAGTTGACAGGTAATAGCATTCTTTAATTCATTTGTGGGTATTTATTAATCTTGTTATAGGAAATTTAAATGTCTCATTATTGGTCACTGGAATAACATGTGCATTACTTGGCACTGATCTAGGAGATGGAAAGTTTGAGGTGGATGAAATGGTATTTGCTGATTACCATTCACAAGTGCCTTGCCCTATTCATGAAGAAGATACATTTGTTGTTTTCATAAGTGGAATGGGACTCTTACATTATGAAAGGCATCTTCTCCAATTGCAATTGTTTATGCAATGGATTGCTGGTGTAATTGGCACACACAATGATATTGATGTGAGTAAGATCACTCGTGTGATCATCGGAGGAAACTCAATAATGGCACAAAACAATATGGAAAAGCGAGTGGTTTCAATGACAACAAATGTTGTTGAAACAGATGAAAGCATTGATGCAGTCAAGACTCTGGATAATTTACTATTGCAATTATGTCAAGTTATTGATGTTGATATCATGCCAGGTGATACTGATCCATCCAATCATGTATTGCCACAGAAGAATCTTCATATTTGTATGTTTCCCAAGTCAAAGGCTTATAAATCTATGAATTCAGTTACGAATCCGTACGAGTGCGATATTGGTGGTTGCCGGATTTTGGGAACGTCCGGCCAGCCCATTACGGACGTGCTGAGATTCGCTGATTTTGAAAAGCCAATTGATGCATTGGAAGCCTGTTTGAAGTGGGGCCACATGGCGCCAACAGCTCCAGACACTTTGGGATGCTTCCCGTATTATGACAATGATCCGTTCATCATCGAGGACCGTCCTCATGTATTTTTCTCTTCAAATCATCCTCGTTTTGAAACAAAGATGATGAAAACTCCCTCAGGCCAATGTACGCGATTAATTGCGGTGCCGGAATTTGCAACCACCAAAACAGCTTGTGTATTAAATTTAAAAGACTTAAGTTGTGTTCCCATTACCTTTGATTGCTAATTGTATTAAATATTTTTATTACGGTTTTTGTAATTAAATATAAGTTATTATTAATGATGTACCCTGATTTTAATTATATTTTCAATACACCAATAGCGTATAATTGAAATTACCAAGGCTGTATAGCAGTAGTACAAAAACATGTAATTTGTTGTTAGTTTTTTTACAATTTTGTAAATGAAAAGTTTAAAAGCTTGTAAATTCAATAGTTCTGCAAACTACTCATGCAGTAATTGGCTTTATTCTCAATATACATACATTTTAAGAAACCAGTCATATCTCATACTTGGTACTTGGTTGATTATAACAATATTTATATATATAATTGCATTTTATCATTTTTCGTTAAATATATTAGTATCATAAACCACCGTAAATGTTAAAATGGCGCTAGTGTCCAATATCAATCATTTTTTTTTATAAGGGACTATTAAGTCATTAAAACACAATTGCAATTTCTTAGGTTGTTGCAGTAAGAAACTGTATAAATTGTTGCTAATTGTTTAACAATTAAGAAATCACTTAGTGGCGATATCTATTCGACAGATGCAAAAGTTCTGCAAACTACTCATTGAATAATTAGCATTAATCCGAATATATTTCTTCAGAAACCGGTTACATCTCATATTACTTCTTTTATTATGACTACCTTTATTTATATTATTGAATATTATCACACTTTATTGATAACAACAGTGGTGATATCTGTTTGACAGATGCAGAAGTTCTGCTAACTTCTCATGGAGTAATTACTCTTAAACTCTATATATATTTTCAGAATCTAATTACATCTCATACTACATCTTTAATTATTGCTATATTTGTTCACATTATTGTATATTATCACGATTTATTGACTACAGTAGTGCCAAAAACTATCATATGTGCTAAAATGGCGCTAGTGGTCAATATAACTATTTCATTTTTATAATAAATTATTGAGTTTCTTGAGCGCAATTCCAATTGTTGAGATTGTAGTAGTGAGAAACCGTTTAAATTGTTAATTATTTTTCAACAATTTGATAATCAGTAAGTGGTGATATCTATTTGACAGATGCAGAAGTTCCGAAACTACTCAAGCGGTAATTAGGGTTAATTAGTGTATAAATCTTTGGAAATATATTACATCTCAATCTATACCTTTGATTATGACTACCTGTGTTTGCATTATTGCATATTATCATTTTTTACAATGTTTTTTACCGATATTACTAGTACCAAAAATGACCATTATAGTAAAAATGGCGCTACTGTGCAAGAGCCAATTCATATTTGCCGCAAAATGACAAACTTTTAGAGCAATATTATAATGACTAAGTTTATTGCAATAAGAAATGATTAAAATTAATGCTAATTTTGTAATAATTTGGTAACCAAGGAGTGGTGACATCTATTTGACTGATGTTTTTGTTGTGGAACATAGGCGCCACCGATGCCAAGAGTGGTAGAATCGGGAAGTTTAATTATTGGTTAACTCCGTTGTTTGTGGCGTCCTTTGTTTGCCGAATTGAAAAATCTAATAAGAAATATTGAAAATGTAATAAAACAATTAAAGCTAAACATTTATTAACAGCAGGTGAGTTCATCAAAGCTCGGCATGTACAAACACGAGATCTGTGAAGGGAAAAGTTGGTTCAATATTTGAGGCTATGTGCGTTCTTTTGTTTGGTTTGTGAAATTTGCGGTTGAAGTGCAATCGATCAAGAAACAAGAGCAATAGACCTAGGAAGTTATGATAATGCGATATCATATTTGTACATTTCTCTTATGTGTAGATAAATCAATTGTAAATTTATTTTTATGATGTAAGATGATGCAGTCACAGCTCGAAGCTGCACTCTTAGGTCATGGTAGTGGTACTAACCCAGCTGGTGATGAAGATGAGAAAGAGGAGCACGAGGATGACGCGGACGATGCGGATGACTATATAGACGAGGTTCACATTTGTTAATCTAAAAACACCACACTCATTTGCATGTTTCAGACAATCAATATCGAAATAATGCTGTGAATATTGATTCAAGAAACATGCTGTTATTTTGTTACAAATCTTGACTGCATGCTCATTTTAGGCGCTTACATTTTTGTGTTGACTGCATGCACCATGCACATTAATCCATCGAGTGTTGGTTGGTACTTTCATTGCTGGTATTTGGTGTATGTTCTGTAGGATTGTGATGTGGAGATTGGCCAGCGAGTGGGTAAAACGAGTTGTAGTAATGTATCGACAAGTAGAACAGTTACGCTACAGATGCTTCTCGCGGCAGATATACTGCAGCCGGCCGTCGGCAGCATGTCTATTGAATACATGGTAACAAATTGGAGGGAGAGGAGCGCGCGTGGCTAACTCTACACGTGGCAGTTTTTCAGGGCCAGAGATTCATCGGCGACTTGCTCGACGATGGCAAGATAAAGAGCCAGGAGACGGACATTGTCTTTGCGTCGCCGAGTGCGTGGGCCATCGCCTGCAAGCGCTTCATCAATCCGGACAAGAAGTCCGGCTGCGGCTGGTCGTCGGTGAAGTACAAGGGCCGGAAGCTGGACGTGTACAAGAACATCTTCTTTAAGCGCCAGGCGGAGATGAACAGGAAGGACGAATCGGAGGACGAGAATGTCCAAGATGTGAAGCCTATTGCGCCACCGCAGCCGCAGTTCATTCAGCGCGTCGTTGTCAAGCATAATGCGATTGCAAATCGAACATTCACCCAGTACGTTTACTCCAATTTATTTCCCTTATACGAAAGTTAATTGCAATTATTTTCAGCGATGCTAATACATTGATTGAATGTATTCCATTTTCGAACTTGGGAAAAATCCAACCGTTTCTTTTGTCGATTTCTACCAATGCGGCACTTCTCATGGACTTTCATTGCCATCTGACCGGAAATGAAGTTTGCGGCTATCTAGGAGGCCATTGGGATGTAAATTCCCATAGTAATTACACAAAAGAATCATTGATTCAAGTTTATTATGAATCTTGTTGTAGATTTACAAGTGACGCATGCATTTCCATGCCGCAACACCAAATCCGACCGAGAAAATGGCCCGCAGGTTGAAATGGAGATACAGAAATCGATTGAGAAACATAAATTAATTTTGGTAGGTTGGTATCATTCGCATCCGTTCACTCCAGCGACGCCAACTTTGCGTGATATTGATGCGCAATTGGATTATCAAATCAAAATGAAAGGCATAACGGACAACAATTACACTCCGTGTATTGGAATAATCATTTGTAAGTACCATCCACAAGGGATTACATTTTAATGGAAATGATTTGTTTGTAGCGCCTTACAATTACGATAACCAATCGCTCGAATCGAGTATAATTGCATATTGGGTCATTCCACCGCCAGAAAATAAACCAAACGAATATGGTAGACCAATGCAAATGTCGTACAGCGTCGTCCAGGATGCGACATTATCACCTCCCGTCAAGGAAGAAATGACGCAATGCGTGGAGTATTACAAACGGCAGAAGGAAATCATAATCTTCACAGAGAAATATCTCAACAATACAACGTTCATTGAGAAACTAAAAAACACGCTGCTTTCGAAATTCCCGCATGATCAAAGCGAAACGTTTTGGTCCTTCATACGAGATTTACTAGGATGTCCACCGGAAATTGACCCAGTCCTTACCATCCCTCAAGTTCCACAAGTGACCAAACCATCTACGATGCTTCCCACACTGAATCCGCCCGTCAATTTGAATAGCAATTTGATGCTTACATCTGATATTGCCAATGTCCTGTTTAATTCCGGGAAATTCCCCAGCGCGTCCAGCATTCTTGGTCTGCCGGATCCGATGGCGCACAGCACGCTCGCTGCAAATAATATGTTCCTGCAGACGAACATGTTTAAGATGCAGGATATGCTTAAGCCGGTGTCGACGAGTAGCCCTAAGGGAAAGGAGAGTAAATCAACACCGTTGAAAATTCCAACTGATCTCAAAAGCTTCACGTCCGAGTTTTATAAGAATTTGCAGAACGAGACTGATATGAGTATGGCCAAGAATAAGTCTCATACAGATTTGGCTGATTTAAGTATTATAAGTAGTATTGGAACGAATGACAAAACGGAAACGACGGGGACGAGCCTGGATTTGAGTAAGACTGTCGCTGATTGCACGCTTGATTTATCAGTGTCGCAAAAGGAATCGCAAGCATCGATTGAAAAGGTAGAGAATACTTTGGATTTGAGCGCAACGTCAACTCGCGTTTCGAATCCTTCGAATGGTAATAACGATGATGAGCCTATGAATTTAGCATCCAATAATTGATTGTAATCTATTAATTTTATTTTGATAGCGTCATAGATGTGTATTTTTTATATTTTTAAACGATGCATTGTATATATTTACAATTTATTAATTTATTTATACTTAAAAAAATAAAGAGATTTGTAGTGATTTTAATGATTGGAATAATTCTTTTGAAAGTCATTTAATTATTTATTGTTTGTAATCCAATTGTAACTGTAGTTTATCAAATTTGTAAAACTTTATCAAATTTAATATATGCAACCAACACATCACATAATGTAGCAGGGATGCATATTGTAGTATTTACCATTGCTAATTAAATATGATGATATGCAGTAATACAAATAAAGATTTTATTAATCGAAAGCGTAATATGAGATGTAACTTTAGAATCTGAAGATTATTACTAATTACAGCATGAGCAGTATGTAAAACTTTGGCATCTCTCTAATAGATTACACCACTTACTCGATACCAAATTGTTACAGAATTAGCAACAATTAGTAACAATTTATAATGTTTCCTATTGGGACAACCGAAGTCTTTGTAATTTTGTTTAAGAAAGTCAATATTTCATTACAAAAAAGAAATTGTTATATTCGATACTAGCGCCGTTATAGAACTGGTGGTAGTTTTTGGTACTAATGTTATCAATAAATAATAATAATATGCAATAATATAAACAATTATAGCCTTAATCAAAGACGATGTATAAGAGTAATTAATATCTGAAGATAAATATTGAGATTAAGACTAATTACTGTATGAGTAGCTTCCAGAACTGTAGCATCTGTCAAATAGATATCACCACTTATTGGATACCAAAATATTGCAAAATTAGAAATTATTTATATAGTTTATCGCTACTACCTCAGCTATTGCAAAATTGCTCCAGAAATTCAATATTTTATAACAAAAAATAAATGGTTGTGTTTGACACTAGCGCCATTTTAACACTTATGGTAATTTTTAGAACTAATGTTGTTAATAAAAAGTAATAATATGTAACAATGAAAAGAAATATATTAATAATCGAAGTCGTGTTATGAGATGTAATTAGTTTCTGAAGATAAATATTGAGTTTAACGCTAATTATTGTTTGAGTAGATTCAGAACTTTGGCAGCTGTCACATAGATATCACTACTTTGACTACCAATAATTCAAATGGGAAATTTTGAAATGGAAATTTTATGAAACATCAGTTTTCAAATTGGATTTGTTTTTTAAAAGCAATTAAAGAAGTTGCAAACAATGACAGTGTCGGATTGTTTGCCCAGACCTTCCTAGATATCATAAAATCACGCTATATTCTTGAACATTTCTTAATACAAAAAACATCATCACTTTCAAAATCACATAAATGAAAAACATCAAGTAAAAATATAAAATAATCGGACAGTTGCCGGCAACTTTTGTCCTATAAAAGACAATTATCAAATGGCCCGCGTTGACATTACAGAATTTTCTTCCCCAGCTCTTGGCTAACATTTTGGTAATCTGAAGTCGCATACTTTCTGTAAATATGAGCAAAACCGTCCAATCTCGGCTCATAATACACGCACTTCACAAGCTTGTGCATTAAATATGAAATGTCTGATATTTCGTTATAGCTACAAAACACCGAGCAGATTTCGATACGATCACACAGGTTCCATTCAAAATATTTCATGCTCAAATGGACAACAGCCGAGGCGAGCTCCATGGAAGTAAAGGTCGAAAATCTGGGATCCAGTGAAAATATCTCCAGAATATAGTGCAGAGAATACACAAATATATGCTGAAAGTACAACAATTTTAAATAAGTTCTCAAACAAGTTTGATGTACTCACGTTAAGTGGAATATTCGCGAATTTCATGTAGACATTGAAGAAATCACATGGTGAAGATACATTTAGATTGAACTTGAGGAAGACTAGGATTTTCTGCTCCATTCCAATCAGCTGCTTCACTGAATATGCATTTCCACACAACGAGATGAGTTTCCGTGTCTGTAAATGACAATAAGTTACAATACAATAGTAACTTAAATGTTGTTTTTTTGTAGTTACTGTTGGTAAAGTACACTCATGCTGCTTGATGAGGATGAACACAACGGTAGCAGCGACAAGTTGCAGCATATTCACAGGAATCTGGATATTTTCAATGAGGAAGTCGAAGAGGCGCACGACCATGAAGTAAACTATATTGCTCAATCGAAGATCATCCTGTAAAGAAGTTCAAATATTAGATCCAATAGTCATTTTTATTGCATTGTATAATACCTGAACACTCAACAACCAGCTCAAAACTTCAATTCGTTCTTTGTTAGTGATTTTGTCAAGTTGGACATGAAAATAGTTGCGTTTCACTACGTAGATTTGATCCTGCTTGATCAACACCTCCAAATTATCCTAAAATTGCAAATATTACACCTTTTACCTCATCAAATATAATTACATACCGTTAAATACTGAACATTGAAAATGTCACCCACATTATACGAAACATCATCTGAAAAATAAACTTTAATAACATTCCAAAATTGCAAAAAATGCTTACTAAAACGCTCCATTCGTGCACGTTTTGCACGCACCAACGTCCGTTTCTTTGGTATTTTGTCATCAGCATATGAAACGACAGCATTCGGTCTACGTTCATTGGGCTCAATCGGTGATAATAGATTATCACATTGTTTGAAAAAATCAACGGCGTTTATAAATCCATTGGAGGTATTTGATGATCCAACAACTGAAGGCAACGGATAATTTCGTGTGAAATTTAGTCGATAAGACTTTTGAGATATAAGAGCTGCAGTATCTACGTTGACCACCTCGTTTTTGGACTTTGCAGTTGAAGATGTTGAAGAATTTGCATGTTGTTCATCGATTTTTTGCAATGTAGAAGTTTGTTGCAAAGTGGCATTTTCCGGCTTGGATTTTGTCGTAGATGAGGATACACGTGGTTCAAATGAGAATTTAAATGATGTTTGAGTTTCAGCATTTGATGATGACTTCGATTTTGTAGGCACTTGATTTGTACTTTGTTTGGGTTTTCCTCCGGCAAGTGGTCTGAAAGACGATCTGCCCGATATGCGATTTTGTACATCTTTAAGGGCTGCACGTGAATTCTCGTTTTCGATTGGATTGGTTGGTAATTTCGCATTCTTATTTTCTGGATTTGTATGCACGTACGGGCAACCGCATGTTCGTCTCATTTTGTCACACTTTTTTTTGTTAGAATTTGTTCCGAACGAATGTTGCGATTGTACTGAATGGATTGTTTGTTAAATGTATGAACCAGGATGGTTCAGAGTTGGTAAATTGTTGATAAGAGCCACAAGACAATTTCGTTAATAGTGGGCACAAATTTGTTTACAATGGGAGCTGCATTGTTGTATTCTAGCGTTTCATTTTATATTATTTAAGTACAATTCAATTTCATTGATATATTCATAAAATATATCAATCATCTGTTGTTTTTCAATTTCTAAAATTGAGAAGAAATTGTTTATGTATAATGTGTTGCCTATAGTCAAGAAGTTGTTGAACAATTGGAACTTTAAGAAAAAATGCAATAAATCATTTTCAATAAGTGAAATGAAGTTTCTGAATTACACATCTATTCAGAATCTTAATTGATGCTTTTGAATTACAAGTGCAACTTCTGAATTGCAACTGAAATTACAAGTAGCTTCCATAAAAATTAATAATTTGGATTTTTGAATAATTTATTAACAAATAACACCTACAATCATTCTATTACAGTGTTTGTATACAATGTATACAATATTTGTTGCAATGCATTAGTGACTAGTTAGATTTGTACTCAATGAAACAAGATCTCTTTGATTCTACCTTATATTTTTACAATAAGTTATTGTAAGGCATTGAACCTACCCTTTTGTTGTTACCTGAACGTTGAATATTACATCGCAGTTATTTCCATGCGTGGAGCGTATATTATTTAAGCAAATCATCATCTGTATCTATAGCTTCATCCGGCGTTGTATTCACATATCCGTACTTCCTGATATCAGCAAAGTACTGCTCCTCTTTGAGCAGTTGCAAATGCCACGATCTGTTATCAAACGGCCCTAATTTACCTCCATACTCTTTGGGCAGAATCTGAGGTGACAGAAACGCATGCAACGAGTTCATATCACTTCCATGAAGATATATCTAAAAATACATTACATTAGCATTTAAAATATGAAATAGTGATTTGAAAAACCGTGTACCCTTTTGCGAATCTTATCCTTGAGGAAGGGTTTAAGCACAGCCATCACTGCATCGAAATAAAACGGCTCATTAACGACATGGAAGCCTTTAAAACGTAGCGGAAATGTTTCCTGGACCAATTCGACCATTTTCTTCGCATAATACGGTGTGAAGAATTTGGCGTGGTTCAAGCTAAGACCGTTCATATCCAACAGGACGGAAAAGCCGGCAATTTGTGTCTTTGTCTCACGTACGACTTGCTCCAACGCCATGATATTCGTACGGAAAATTTCATCGATGGTCACCTTGGTCGCATCGAAGTTGTCTACAATTTGAATGCAATCAAATTTGATGGCTGCGTTCGACGTTGATTTAATTAATATAATTACCCACACGAATTACGTACACGCGTCGACCGAATTGGTCTCGATCGTCGAGCATCACTTGCGCCTGCAATTGGAAAACATTCTCCACTTGGGATGGAAGCGAACATTGGAAGAGTTGCGGACATTTCAACTTCATTAGATAGTATCGTTGCAACTGTAAAGAAATTCAATGTCATAGATGCCCAATAAATACTATGAAAAGAAAATTACCATGTTGAATGCCTTCTTGCTATCAAACTTCCTGGCTCGTAGAAATCGCAGGAGAAATTCATCGTCATTGGGTACAACTAGGTTAGTATCGTCTACAAGATTGATACATATTATCAACAATTAATGGGATATTTGGATACATACTGTCAAGAAGGCGTCGTAACGTGGCCAACTCCTGTTTCCTCTTTTCAGGTGTCTCATGCAATTCTTCCTGAGCGATTGCCAGCCATTTATCTTCGGAGAACTCTTCCACACTGTGTATGATGGAGTTGTCGACGGATTTATCTCGATGTCGATGCATTTTACCCACAATATGCACTATAACTTCCAAGAGAATGCAAAAATGGTTGGTGAACCACTCGTTTTAGAACGCAACGTGGAATTGAGCCATGGATTTCGCGAATTATGCAGCAAACAACCCTGAATGGTGTTAAGGTTATCGACGCAATCTAGGCCAGTGGAACAAAAAGGGGAAGGACTGGAATGTGTGGGGTGCGCAGACGGCCCCGGCTGATCGCCCCTTTTCGTCAATGCGTGCCTCGAGGGC
Organism: Aleochara sp. GC000083; assembly: GCA_030264555.1. NCBI lineage: Eukaryota > Metazoa > Arthropoda > Insecta > Coleoptera > Staphylinidae > Aleochara > Aleochara sp. GC000083. The sequence goes on from JARJDZ010009828.1 coordinate 41,312, forward strand.
AAATATCGACAAAAACCAACCAACCAACGAAAATCATTGCGCGAGCAAGAAGGTAGACAACCAAATCAGCATTGACCCCATCCACCTTATGCTACTACTGTATTCCCGCTCACTATTTGGCATCTTTGACAAAAAATTTAATGTACTTTGTGGTCTCGACGAGTTCTGTATCCTTGTCGAGGACGTCGTTGATGTAATCATCGTAGGTTTTCGCATTGGTGCCGCCATATTCCAATGGTAACGAGGCAGGATCAATGTGCTTATGCAACGAATCCCAATCATCATGATGGATGAAAATCTACAACATTACATTACAATTAACTAACCACCATTAATTCATTAAATTAGCATGCACGATTGTAATTCTACCATTAATAGCTAAGTCATAATTGTAAATTATAATTGATAGCAAGGTTATAATTACGTTTTCCTTCAGTTTGGCGGGCAGAAATGGCCATGTGATCGCCATGCAAGCATCCAGATAGCGTGACTTGTTCACAATGTGTATTTTGAGATCCTTCAACGGAAGTGCGTCCAGCTTCTTCACGGCGAAGATGAGGTTCTTGGGGGACGCCCATTGCATCAGTCTGAAGCTCATGTCTTTGACGTCCACAATTCCACAGAAACCTTTACGCAATGTAACGGGATCATCCCAACCGATTTCCAACAGGATGTCGTCCACTTTGAAGACGTCGTTCAACGTGCTCTGAGATGTGTTGACATTTCCTGTCAAATTACGTCAAGGTTATTTCTAGGTTACGTTAGTGTCAAAATGGTGACATACGTCAAAAATCCACTTTTTTAAGGAAATAAATGTATTACCCATTTTTGCTATCATAATGAGTCGACCATCCCGATCCCTCGTATCCAACAGGACGCGCATTTTCTTCGCTAGTTGATCTTCATGTGCTTTAGGGGTTGCATAACCAAACCAGTTCGTGTTGTCAATTAACAACTTGTAGAATTTTTTAAACTGCAAATCCATCAATTAGATTTTAATTTTAATTTAATTTTATTTCGAAAAAATTTGATTAAATGTTGTTTACCTTTAAATGAGCCCGTTCCACATTGAAATCACTGTAATGTAAATACCTCAGGAGGTAGACATCATCCTGACGCATTTCCGGATTGATATCTCTGTCATCTGCAAAAAAAAACAATTGCATGAAACAAGTGAATCAAACAAAGTCAAATTTTTGTTGGTTACCTTCAATTGTAATTTTGAATTTCTGCACTCTCTCCTTGATATCATCCTCCTTCATTTCCCTGCCCTCATAATCCATAATAGCTGGAAATTGCTCCATTTTTATCACAAAATGCACGTGTACAACTCAAGACACAAGTAGAAATGTTAAAAAAACGAAACGAATTTTGACACTGCGTTCTTTTGTTTTGTTGATTCAACGCACCAAAAACAAAAGCGTAATTAAACCGTTGCGTCCAAACAATTAGCCCGAAATGAATTGTCGTGCGGCACGGTGACACCGATTCTATTCCGATTTCAGCAATGAAATCGTATTTATAAGCATTATTTTAATAACTGATTACTCGTACGGAATTGGAGTCGTTCAAGGTTGTGCGATGCCATTGAAAAGTGACTGTGTTTTCAACTTGCGAACATTTGTTGTTTGCTGTCTGTGGTCATCACATGCGCATTTATTGGTTAGCACTATTCAAATTTACACCAGGAATTATTCCTTTACACAAATTCACTCTTTTACACGACGAGTAAGTTCATTAATGTATTTTTTTGTGTGTGAAATTTCCTACACAGGTAAACCTGATGTTTATCTTATCACTTCAATTAAAACGTTGTTACTATCAATATTATTGATACATAATCGTTTTGTGCTCAATACTGCAACAAAATGTTTGATTACTTAGTGAATCATGCGGTATATTTGTCCCGGATTATATTTTATTGTTACAATGTACTAAATTAATGTTTGTGTACAGTTGTTCGTTGTCTGAACTAATCTGACACGAATTTTGAGATGTCTCAATGATTGATTTCTGATAAGAGTGCGCAGACAGCGTCTTGAACTTTAACTTTCTGTGTTTGCATCGCGAATGAACCAAATTCCTATTTGTATCAAAGTCAAGTGGCTCGTTCGAAGGATAATGCCAACCTACTTACCTTGTCTCAGGCGGAATCAGCGGAACAACTACATAAATTTTGCAATAAGGACATTTGTTTACAGTTTCTTCTTGGGTTGGTGCGACATTCTCGGTGTATTTTTTGGTTCAATTTTGATCGGTTTCCATTATTTGAACTTGATGTATCACAAACTTCACAGTGTAAAAAACATATTCGGATTGAACCTGCAGATTAGTGATTCTTGGAGATTTGCAAATTGTGTTATAGGTTTCATTCGAATCATTTTAATTTGAATGACAGATTCGGAATTTATTTGACTGGAAAGTAAATTCAAGATGGAAATATTTTGAAATTGGTTTGAAACTAAATGGTGTGATTTGTACATTGTTTCTTAGATGTCGCCACTTGAAAAAATGTTTTGATTTTACATGGAAAACAAAAATAATAGTTGTTTATTTAAACCAGAGATAATGTAACTGATTTAAACTATAAATATTATTAAAATGACAATCATTGAAATTTGAGAAGAATTTGAAAATAAAAATTATGCAGGTAAATAAATTTGTATATTTGATTACAATTTCTTCCTGAATTATTTGATTATTCTCGATTTATTCTTCATGCAATTTTTATTTTTACTTGTTATATTTTAAATATTACGATCTAAAACTCTAATTTATTTATTTATCTTCATTAAAGATATTTTGAAATTGTTTTAAGAAATTAACAATTAGTCCGTATTTCGATTTTTAGATGTCGCCACTTGCTATGAATGAATGTTATTTTTAATTTATTTATATTTATGTTTTAATGATGTCTAGCAACAAAATTGTTTCTTTTCAACAAACAATAATATTATACTGAAATAAATGAATGTTATTAATCAACTTAAACATGTTTCTTGATAAGTTACAAAACTAAATTTCACAAATCAAAGAGGGCGTGAATGTCTTTAATAATTTTGACATTTTAAAAGTTTATAAAATTATAGGAAAAATCAAAAAAAAACAAAATTTCTTTCTTTAACATTAAAACCTGATATTTGTTATTGTATTTGTACCTATACACATTACATTTCAGTGTCATACTTCCAATTATTTACGAATCTTATCACAATACAGCATAAAAATCCTCTTAGAAAAATTACTCGTATTTACAGTTGTGTAAGGCATGATTTATGAACATTCACAATCTTTTTGGTCGCTAATAATTATAACAATCTAGAATAAGTTTGTTTCCTTATAAAAATATTGCCATTGCATATCCAAGGCAAAAACAACCTTTGACAGATTGCACATTTAAACAATATCATAAAGATATCATACAAAATAACAAATCAACAACCTAGATCATTTGTTATCATTCGTTTCATCTACAGGTTCATCACGATAACCCAGTGATTCGAGCTCTTCTCGGATTTTTTCGGTCGACCGGAAATAGTTGATCCAATCGTTGTAGTTGTAATCCGGATGGACGCCTCCATATTTTTCCGGTAAATGCTTCGGGTCGATGTGTTCATGAAGGGATGCATAATCATCACCATGGAAGAAAATTCTCTCCTTCATTTTGTCATCCAGGAATGGTTTGAACACATTGTAGGCCATATCGAACACCCATGATTGATTAACTATGTGAATGGCTTGGATTTTCATGGGAAAACTTGTCTAAAACAATAAAAAACAACATATTTGATCCATCAATTCATAAATTTGAAAATGACAGTTTAACAATTAGGTTAGAAATTTAAGACAAGTTATCACGAGATGTTTAACTAGATTAAAAGTATTTAAATTTCGTTTGTGAAAGGATTTTATCATGTTTGTTCTATGGAGCGTGAACTAAATAAAAAAAATAACAAAAAAGTAAATGATAAACGACTGAATCGATATTGAAAGTAGTGCTTTTGTTTTGTTGCTATTGGAAACTGCAAATTGCATAGATTGTTGCGTTACATAACAAAGTAGAAGAATGAAAGAGAAAAACGTGACTTATTGCAACATTGACAATGTGATCTAATAACTAACACGAGTGCAATTGTTTATTGCTAGTCTAGTTTACACTCGTTTTCCTTTCTATTGGCGTATACCAGAAAATGCATGGTAATAAACATTTCAACAATGATTTAAAGTCGTAAAATCATGATAAAATCCCAATTTCTTTTCAATTAGACATACCTGAAGATAAATAACCTCAAATATCCATTAAATGATTGTTAGGTACATTGGATTTTATTGTTTATTCCGGTTGCCAACAATGATTAAAGTTAATTATTAATAACGTATTCAAAGAATTTATTGTTTGACTCTATTAACAAACAATAATTTCAAAGAAAACAGCTGTTTATTTGTTTGTATAGATTTTCATAAACAGCTTCATTTTTTTCTTACTAGGTGGCGACACTTTTATTATCATTTCCCATTATCCTTAAAGTTTGAATTTTGAAATATCTTCTGGCATAATTTCATAACTATAACATATCCTCGCAAATTTCCTGGTATAAATTTCTGATATACAACATGGAAAATAGACAAAGAATAATTTGTTTATAATTTGTTTAACAAGCGTTGTTTACCATAAACGGACGATAAACAACAAAGAACCGACAATAAAGTAACCTTGATTATAAACAACTGTATTTTCAATTGAATATGAGCGATGTGAATCATAAACTATTAATTATCTGTGCATTACCTTCATCCTCATATAATTTCATAGCATATTATTATCCTAACCTAGGTTAGAAAATCTTTCATTTATCATTAGCAACTATAATATCCATTAAAAAAATAACCTCATTTAACGCATAACTTTCTGCGCATTTCTAGCGATAATTAACCTTGGACACAGTTTAACAAATAAGAGATGTAATAAACTTTATAAAATGATAATATTTGTAATACTTACAACCATGATTTGCACAATTTTCGACGCTACACTCGGCGTTATGTACCACGCTTGCGCCATTGACAGATTACCCAAATCGAACATGGCGATGCCGCCTAAAATTTGAGCCCGTTGTTCCAGAATCGCCAATTCCAGAATGACCAATGTCGCTTGAAATAACTCATCAACGCTGTACTTTTTTGGATCCCAATTACCTAAAGAAATTGAACAATTAAAAAAAATGAACAATTAGTTGTCATTATTATAGGCAACCCCTCATACGCCAGGACATTATGTACTCTGTGTTGCCTGTGGTAAATTAATTATCGCAGTGTCAGTGATTGTAAGCCGCAAAATCAGCCACAATACGATGTATTTAATGATTTGAACAGATTGCAAACATAAATACCGCACTTGATTAGTATTTCTATGGATTGTAAGGTGATACCTTGACCTAGTTCAACTATTCAAGAGTGTAATGACACCTAATGAACACAAACGTGTTCGTGTATTATGCAAACGCATCAAATATTTAATGAATCATCAACTAAATGTATAAATATCGAATGGGATGTATTGTGGGTTGTCTATATTGTAAATATGTTATGTCATTTTCACCCATTGAAGTTTCAGTTTCGATTTCATAGGGTTGTCTATTATTCATATTATTTTAATTGTCGTTTTTTTGAGGTTATAACTCACCTAATCTGTACAACAATATCCGTCTTCCGGTCTGATCCCGGTACGGTGGCACTGTGATGATGTCTTCATCACCCATGCGTTGTAAATGTGACAGATTGACATCTTGGAAGAAGTTCGGATTCTCCTCTTTGAAATTGTAATAGTTGACCAACTGCAAACGAAGATAATGTTTACATTAAGATGTTGGCATGACAACGCAAGTAGAAAGTGTTTGTTTGGGCATATTTGCATGCTGTATACACAAATACGAAGAGATTGTAATGATGGTTGACGCACAAATTTGTAGACATGTGTGATGTTGGTTGCTTACCAGACGATGGGCTGGTCGAAGGATAAAATGGCGGCCGCGCAAGAAGCGCAAAAGAAATGCGTCGTCCGTTCGATGCGGCGTGCATTCGCCTCGACCTGCAAACGACAAATTACGGAAGAGATTACATCGTGCAATAACAATGAGTGTTATTGACATTTTCACCTTGAGTCGCAACATGAGTAGTGAAATTTGCCTAGGAAGTCAAATAACTCATATTTGTACACGAAGAAAGTTATTGTCCACTTGTTAACTCAAAGGATCATAAATTTCTTTAGAAGTTGATGACAGATTTCACTAATGACTGTCAATGATTTAATGGTTTTGACAGAACTTGATAATATTTGTTAAAATTTGACAGCTTTCAAGGTCAAATAATGATCATGTGATCAGTGTTTGTGGAATCAGGATAAATGGTAACTATGGAAACGTCTACTTTACTTGTTTATCTCTATTGAATAAGGATAATGATAGATTCGATAAAGTTGGAAGTAAAATTTGACATCATTCAATGTCAGATATTGATCATATGACATGTGGTAACTATAACAACAAGGATTTTACTTGGATGTCAACAAAATTGTTTATTTTCATTATCATTGAATTTTTTTGCTTTCCAGTTTCTTATAAGAAAATACAATGAATTATATTATTTACTAATTTAAAAAAGTTATGATCCTCTTTTCAACTTTTAGGATCTTTGAACTCATATTTGTGTAAATTTTCACTAATTTTCTGATTGTTTAATGACCAATTTCATTAATAATTATCATCGATTTAATGTCATCCTTTTAGAATTTTAAAATTGATAGATTTCGTTATAATTCTGCAAAGTTTGATATCATTCAAGGTCAAATAATGATCATATGATCAGTGATTACAAAATGACAGAATATTTATATCCATAGCAACCAGGATTTTGCTAAAATTTCAGCAAAATTATTTGTTTATATAATTAGTTATTCATTAAGTTATTCATTAAGAAAAAAAGATATTTGAATTTAAAAAAAAATAGCATTTATTTTATATTTTGTTTATATTCATTTACAATTAATTTCTCACTGATTTTTTGTAAGAAAAATGCAAATAATCAACTATATATTAATTACATTGTTTATTTTTCGTCAATTTTTCCAATATCAAAATATCATGTGAACATGGAAATTCTAATTTCATTAATGACAATATCTTCAATCATTTTCTTTTTTTTTCCTTATAAAACTTTCATCAAAAAGAAAACATTAACTTCATGAATTGTTGAATACTTTTCCTGCATTCGAAACACGACTCTTTAAAATTTATGAATCCATTTTGAAATTGAAAGTATTTGCGCAAATCATTACAGCAAGCATTTGAACAACGCGTTCGTGAGCTGATCGTGTCTCTATTTGTTGTTCATTGAAGAAGTCTGTATGAAGAATGTGAGAAAGTTCCTCAAACATTTCACATGAGGAAAGGCCCACGTTTCGAGAGCTTGAAGCAAACAAAAGAAAATATGTCACGCTATGGCGACAGTTTTCTGCAATACTTACTACTTGACAATTTGCGATACGTATAAATGTTACATATTTTACATTTGTCGGATTTCTATAAGAGACTTCAATTGAATGGAGCGAAATTATCATCTATTATCAGTAGCATGCAATACAAATGTATAACTAATTATTGTACTAATGATGATAGGTGATTAAAAATGATTTTTTTTTGCGGAAATGTTGTTACAATTTATTGTCATTATGATCTCAATTTCCTAGTGAGGTTTTTTTTAGTTCAAAATAAATGATTGTTTTAACAGAAGAATTCATTTTTAATTACATTTTTAATTAAACTTTTTAATGATTATTTCCAATTTTTAGTATTTATTACTATACAATTTGAATTTGCATTTGTTTATCACGAGAGTTAAGTAACGTTTTATATAATATGAAATGAAAGTGTTTGTAAATTTTGAGATATATTAATTATTTTGAATTTTTGACATTTTTCAATTGTAAATCAAAAATATAAAATGTTTGATCAGTTAATTTGTAATTAAAAGAGCAGCAAATGTAATTCTGATTTTTATAAGTAATTCAGTTTGCAACAATTTAATTCAGATTTGGTAAATATAATTCAGAAAGCATAAATTTAATATCAGAAACAATTAAATGTATTTCAGATTAACCAAACGTAATTGAAAATATATGAAATGAAATTCAGAAGTGTTCAAATGCAAATCAGATTAGTGACACTTTTTGTTGAATAATAATTCATTTTTATAGGTAAATTATACATAACATCAGAATATTGACATTATTAATTCATCAGTAATTATCACTCAGTTTATAATTACTATTTAAATCAACTTCAATAAAATCTGAATTACTTGTAATGCTTTCTGAATTTGAAATGACAATTTCTGAATTACATTTTATGATTCGGAATTACATTTATAGCATTGAATTAAGTGACATTTTCAGGATTACAACTCAAGATTAGAAATTTATTTGATGCTTTTTCAATTACATTTAAAAATTTGAATTCCTGAATTTCTTCTTTCCTGGTTTTCAATTGATGCTTTTTGAATTTGGTATAATTCGAAAAATTGTAGATTTGTAATTTGTTTAAAGACAATTGACAATTATTTTTCAATGGAATGCAGATTATTTAAAATTACAGAAAAAAAAACAATTTTTGATCCAGATTTAAAACATTTAAAACTTTCAAGAATCATATAAAAAAAATAAAATTTTTGAAATTTTAATGAAATAATATTAAATAGCATAAAACATGCTGCATATAGTGAAAAAATTTAACAAATTATTTAAAGAAAAACTGAAATATAAAATTTGCATTTTGAACCTTTACTCAATTTTGATTTAAAAATTATATAATACTTTCAAGAACCATTTCGAAAAAAATATTATTTTTGAAATTTGAATGAATAATATTAAATAGTTTAAAACATGGTGCATATATTAAATCATTAAACAAATTATTAAAAAGAAAAACAGAAAAATAAAATTTGCAAAATGAATCTTTTCTTAATTTTTGATTTACAAATATATAATATATAATATATAATAATATAATAATATATAATATAATATATTTATATAAAACTTTCAAGAACCATTTCAAAAAAATATAATTGTTGAAATTTTAAAGAAGTAATATTAAATAGCACAAAATTTGGTGCATATAGTCAAATCATTAAACAAATTATTAAAAGTAAAAACAGAAAAATAAAATTTGCAATTTGAACCTTTTTGATTTACAAATTATATAAAACTTTCAAGAACCATTTCGAAAATATATAATGTTTGAAATTTTAAAGAAATAATTAAACCATTAAACAAATTCAATGAAAAACAGAAACATAAAATTTGCAATTTGAACCTTTACTTAATTTTTGATTTATATCATAATTGCTAACGATTGCAATTAATTATTCTCAACAAACATATCATAAAATCAATATGAAATTTATATTATAATTTTAATTTTAATTTATGTAAATTTTCCTTTACATTTATAAATAATACGTCCCTGTTCTCATGTTGCTCTATCAGCAACATTTTAACTTAATTTATATAATTTCCACTTTTTAATGAAATCCCAATTAGAAACATATCACTTCAATTTATTTAATTACAGACAATCGACTCTCATTAAATTTAAACAAAATAAGTTAGTTGTGTACTTACTAAAAATCATATTGCGAAAATCCTCCAAATCCTTGCATCTTGTATCCGGATTTTCGTTGATGTTCTCCTTGGCCCACTCGAGCAACTCCTGCGGGGGTTCCCCCAGGTCCAACTCAGCGAGGACTTCACACATTTTTCACTGCAAGAAAAAATGATGCACAATCAGATCACACTCGTTCTCCTTACAAAAAATGCGAATTGCAACTGAACGTTCGTTCAGTTTGTTCGTTATTTGTTTTCTGCTATTTTTTTTGTGCGCATGCGCGTCCAATTCAACCGCGGTACTAAACCACCTTGAGCAACAACCATCTTGTTTACACGAAGATTGCGTCTGGAAGAGAACTGCGTGGGAGAACATCGTGTAATCGAATGAAACAATATTTGTTTTTTGCATCACATGTTTGCAAAAACAATTAGTCGCCAATCCTTAACGAATCAATTTTGCATGAATAATCGACAATTACGTGCAGATTTTGGTAATCACTTACACGTTCAACGTGATGTTTCTCGATCTCGTCTTGTCAATAATTCGTAATTGTTGTCTCTGAATGTTTGTAAACTTGGATGGGCAACGACCGATCGATCGATCGATCGAACGTTGCGACGCGTCGCTTGTTTCGATGCCGATTGATTGCTGCGTTGGTTATTGCATGGCGATTGATGAAGGCTTGATTACCGGCCCACGTGACCCCCGTCTATTACCGATATAATTATTAATGGCTTTAAATGTTTCAATTTTACATGCAATGTGCTGCGTTATGTCATTTCTCCCAGTGGTAGAAAAATCGGTTCGGAACGTATAGCGTATAGTTTCTTGCATTTGGGTCAACTTCGAGTCGCGATTGGTTTCTGTTGGCTGTTGTCGATAACGAGTCGCGAGCTAATTGCAGATATCAATTTCTAGATAATTTTGCCACACTCATCAATGTGATAAGCTGGCTGTAATTGACTCTTGTTAATTAGCTTACCTTCTAACTGGTTTTAATTGCTTTTTCGACTTGGTAACATATTAAGGGGAGGTTTACTTGTTTTTATATTGTGTGTCATTAAACAATTTGTTGGATTTTTTTTTCTTCAGTTTAAAGTTGTTTGAAGTTTTTAGTAGTAATCTGAAAAACTACATTTTTTTGTGAAATATTGATCATGTTCATGTTTGCACATTTAGATTTTGTTTGTTATAAATTGATATTTTTATTGACTAATTAAAACAAAACTAGAAATCGAAAAATAGGTAAAAATTTGTTAACCTAATGAAACAAATTTTGAAATTAATTAAAAAAAAACTTGAAGTAAACTTTTCCTTAATGTATGGAATTCTACTCAATAAGAAAAAAATTAAAAACTAAATCAATGATTAATTATTGTAAAATGTCTGATAAGTTAAAAAATATTTTGTTGAATTTCAATTCAAGCAAGATTCAAATTCTTTTAATGAAATTTATCACATTTAAAATAAATAAAAAACAGTACATTTTATTAAAGTTCATTTAAGTGAAACTTCCCTTAAGGTAAGCAATTATATTTGATTATGCATAAATTGTTAGATTAAACCAATGATAAATTATTGCAAAATAACTATAAATGACAAAAATTACTTTGTTTTTTTAGGAAACTGAACTTTTGACTCGAAAATAAAAAAAACAGTTTAAATTCCTTAGATTTTAATTATATAAACTTTGCTTTAGGAAGATATAAATGATATAAATAATAATCAATAGTTAATTGAAGAAAGGATAAAAACTATTTTGTGTTATTCAGAAATTAAATTTATATATTTTTAGATATGAATTAATTTAATCATCTTTTTAATTTTAAATTAAATTAACTCTCCCTTAAAATCAATAATTATATTTGGTCAGATGTAAATTGTTTAATGAAATCAATGATTAATTACTGCAAAATCACAAAAAATTATAAATATTACTTTGTTGTTATAAGAAACTGAACTTTTTGTTCCAAAATAAATAAAAAAACTGTTTAAATTAATTAGATTTGAATTAAATAAACTTTGCACTAGGAAGATATAAATTAAGAAAACTTAAGCAATAATTAATTTTTGTAAAATTGAGAAATAATAAAAAATATGTTGTTTTATTAAGAAACTAAATTTCCATATTTATTTTGTAGATTAAAATCTTTTTAGACTATATTCAAGTAAACCCTTCCTTAAGATGAATAATTATATTGGATAAGACAGGAATTGTTTAATTAATTCAATGATTAATTATTGAATCACTGAAACATATAAATATTACTTTGTTGTTTTAACAAACTAAACTTCTGAAACTAGAAAAAGAATGGAAAAATAAATAGTTTAAAAACTTTTGAAGATTTAAATTAAATAAATATTCCCTTAAGGTGGAGATTTTTACCTAATTAAAAGTAAATTTAATCAAATCATTAATTATTGCAAAATAAAGAAAAAACAAAATGTATCTTGTTTTATTAAGGAACTTAATTTGTTGATTTGACTTAAGTTCCAAAATTTTCCCTTCAGATAGATAATTCAATGTTATTAGACGCAAATTGTTCAATCCAATCAATGATTTGATATTAAAATCACTAAAAATTAAAAACATTACTTTGTTGTTAAAAAACGTGATTTTTTAGCCTAAAATAAAAAAAAAACAATTCAAAACTTTGTTGAATTAAAAAATATCGACTTAAGGAAAAAAATCACTTGGTGGAAGTAAATTAAGAAGGAAAACTAAATCATTGATTAGTTATTGTAAAATCACTAGAAAAAATTGTTTTATTTTACTAAAGAATTGACTATTTGAAAATAAGTAAGCTTTTCTTTAAAATTTGTGAATATGTTTACGTCTAATCGTAAATTATTTAATTAATTTAATAATACAATATTACAAAATCTCTAGAATTGTTGTTTTATATACTAAACCAAAAAATCATTCCAAATTTTTTCAATTCAATAAATTTCTAATTAATTCCCTTGAATTAAAAGTAATTATTATCAAATCATAAAAATAACAAAAATTTACTTTGTTCTTTGAAAGAAGAAGAACTGCAATAATCATTTAACTAAAAGTTAAAATCTAAATAAAAAAATAGCAAAATAATTTTCTTCACTAAAATGGAATTTGTTTTATACTTTTCTGAAAATTTCCGTTTTCCTGTTAAATTTTTTTGTATTCGTCATTCGTTATCATAAAGAAATTCCTTAATAGAAATTTGCCAAATTTACTTTGATGACGTTTTAACACAATCTGAAAATTCCTTCACATTTTCCACAATTTTAAAACAATTTAAAAACACCCAGATTTTAATTTCCCATAAAAAAGTATAAAAAACAAGTCTGGCATTAAAGTTCGACATCAAAGTACAAAAACCAATGTTATAAATAATATGTATACATCAAAGGTTGAAATAAAGTCCTGTATACTTTGAGGTTAAATCTAATGCGCAAATAAAACTAAAATTAACTAATGATAATACTATAATAATAATAATATATAAAATGACCTTCAATATATTCAAAAAACTCACGTTTATAACTTGAAGAAACTGTAATCACAACAACAATAAGAAAAACGTTAATTTATTGACAACTGTACAAAATACGACTTGTTGCAAGAACGAACAAACAAATTCTACTGAAATGCTTGCTTTATACGAAATAATAACCCTGCGCAAAAATACCGAACAATTTTTAGTATGTCAGCTATTCGTCTGATAAGATATAATAATTTATAAACATTATAGCCTCCACATGTTTGTGCAATTTGTTTTCGATTTATACCATGGCAGGAATTGATGCATGTTTAAACAAATTCGGCTCATTTAGGGCATAATGAAGATTAGTTCCGATTTGTTATCAATAATCAATAATCATTTATGTCTATTATGAAAATCTATAATTGATTCTAATAAAAAAATAGGTTTCTATAATGTCGTTCTTTTTAGATATTGGATAATTGAAAATTGTTGATGTTCATATAGATATTATTGAAAGAATGTTTTTCGTAATAAATTACACATTCTGACAATTGTGATATGTTACTATATTGTTGTTTGTTTATTTAGAATTCAATATTATTATCCATACGTAGAATATATTACAAGTGAAAGAAATTGATTTTTTTATTTCACATGTGACTGAAAAAGCAGAGAACGGTGAAGTAAAGTGTTGATTACCATGGTAACAAAAATTTCAAATGTGTCACACACAAAAATATTAATTTATTCTTTATTTTTGGTATCAGATTTCACAGATTTTCTTGTAACAATTTTGGATTTTGTAATTTTTAGAAATTTTCTGTTAATTCTTCTTTAGTTAAATAAAATGTTATTAATCACACATGTGCAAAATGTATTTAAAAACTGATGTATAAAATGGTATTTTTCGTGCTATTTTATTTAAATATTAGTGTGAAAAAATTGTAAAAAAAATATGTGAAAAAATACCTGAAGTGAATAAAAATATTATGCACTTAACAAAAAACTTTTAAATTAGAACTAAATGAAAATAGATGATCACTTTAAACAACAACTTTTGGTACTAACCTAGTTTCAGTTCAAACAGTAACATTTTAATGTTGTGATATTGGATTAAACATATTAATAAAATGTTATCAGTTATATTTATTTTTGGATTATCTAAATTGGAATGGAATATTATTTCTAGATTCCAATACAAATAAAATGTGTGATTGTTATTGAATTATTACTTCTGGTTTGGTATTTTATTTTATCGATTGATATGGAATTGATCACTAATAACAATAATTTGGATATAACTATCAAAATGTGTATTCAAAAAAATAATTAAATTATTCTTGTATTGAGCAACAAACATTGTTAATAAATATATTACAGAATAATACAGAAAATGAATTTATTCTTTAATATTATATTTTTGTTTCTTTGTTATTAGTAATTAATGAAAACAGAGTAATTGATAACAAAAAAAAGACATAAAATTTAGAATTAATGATAAATTTGTGAGAAAAACAAAGAAAAATATACATTATGTAACATACCCAAAACTAATATAAAAATACAAAATATAACATTAAACAAAAAAAGTAATTAATGATTAAAGGAAATGTAAAACCTCTGGTTTAAAAATTTAATTGTTAAAACTTTTCAAGATTACACAGAAAACAAACATAACAAGACAAATTTTCATAAAACAATATATTTGGTAATATAAAATTACTCAATTATTCGGTTGAGATAAAAGTTTCAACATCAGATTTCTAGAATTTCAAAATGTTAAAAAAGAAGGATTATAAAATTAAAATATTTGAATGACGACTTGATATTCAATTAAATCATTTTTGCAATATATTAATATAGATAACAACACTAAACAAAGACAAAATAAATAGTTATTATAAAATATTTAAAATTGCTGATTATGATAATATATTTTTTTTTAAACTCAATATTTTTATCAATATTTTTACAGTTTAAAATTTTTCTTATATATTTTCCTTGATTATCCAAATTGATACATCTTTTATTTCATTTTTTACTTCATAAATTTACTTTGTTCATAAATAATTTCAATTAAATTTTAATTAATCAAATCAATTTCGTCATACATTCCATATTTGACATCAACTCATGATCTTAAAGATACATAAGCATTCTGGTATTTTTCTGGTAAGTTTATTCAAGTTATGATGTCGACCTACTTAAATCCCAAGTAAATAAATAAAATCTCACTTATTGCACATTTATTACAATAGGCGTGTGTAAACTTTTTTACGAGCGTAATGACATTGGCAAAATGCAACCACATCATTATTTTTTATCACACATACAATTACGTACAATTAACAGTAAGTATCTTTAGGTAGATAGTAGATTCGTACATACATATAACATTTTGCAATGCAAATTCGTAATTAGTTACGTATTATGATGTTGTGTGTTCATTCTAATGTGATAGATATTCTAATTGAAGATTATATTTATATCGATATTTATCTATTTATAATAATTTATATGACATGAATCGTGGAGTTTGATGTGATTTATGACTTTAAGTAATTATTGGCCTAGTTAATCAGGATAGAATATTGTAATTAAACAATACTTGATCAGTGACCGTTGTTGTTATTGTTATTTATGGATCATGTTATTATGATATTATTATGCTGTTAAAAAAATATGTTACATTTTAATTTCAGATAGCAAGTAGCAAATTTCATGAAGAAAGCGAAATAATTCTTTTTTTTCTTTAAAGATTATGTCAATAATATGAAACGATAGATTGTAAAATGAATGCTTTCTATAATTTTGAAAAAATCCGGAATTTCTGGATCTTTACAAACATTAAATTTTAAGTATATAAATATATTTAACTGAGTTGATTTATAAATGTTATTAATAGACAATTTAGAACTATATTTTGTAATTATGTTCAGTCATTAATATTCAACAGTAAATTGTTTTCTATAAGAAAGAATTATTTATAAATTTAATGCGTTATTAACAACCAGGGAAATAAAATTACTATATTCACTTTTACTATATATAATTATTTGAAATGATGCAACAAATTTTTTTTGTAGGAAACTCGAATGATTCAAAATTAACTTCCATTTTTATTAAACATTTATTATATTACTTTATCATGTATTCAACAATAGCATCTATAATTTTGTCACATATTCTTGAAAGTTTATCAAATCATTTCCCATTTGCTACTCGAGTGATCATTAAAATTTCCATTTAGAATTTAAAGTTTATTAATTCAAAAAGTTTTGTATAAAACAGGATTCAAATCAACATATTTTTCAATGGTAATTCAAAAAGTAAAATATGCAATTCAGAATGGTAAATCAAATTTTAAAATGTAATTCAGTTCGCAATAATTGTAATTCAGAAACATCTAAATATATTTCAGATTAGACAAACATAATTTTGAATACATCAAATGAAATTCAGAAATTTTCAAATGCAAATGAGCAATTTTTTGTTAAATAATGTTTCATTTTTATGGATAAACTATACATAACATCAGAATATTGACATTATTAATGCATCAGTTATTATCACTCAGTATATAATATTACTTAAATCAACTTCAATGAAATCTGAATTACATGTAATTTTTTCTGAATTTCAAATGACAATTTTGAATTACATTTCATGAATCAGAAATACATTTATAACATTCTGAATTAGTGACATTTTCTGGATTTCAATTCAAGATTTGAAATTCATTTAATGCTTTCTTAATTGCACTTAAAAATTCAAGAATTAAACTTTCATTTCTTTTNAAAAAATTACATAACAAGTGTATAATTTGAATTTCAACCGAAATATGCATATGTAGAACACATAAATCAAAGCACAGACAGAATTCGAGTTTTTTGGGTGTCATTTTTGGAGAGTGCATCGTTGATTTATTGCTGTCACAGTCACATAATGCATTTTTCCTCTTCTGTCCTCCCATGCATGGTCAAATAATACAAGAGGTGTAGTCCAGCATCGCATCTCATAGACATCATTGTTGGCTCTATGGTCACGAGCAAACAACAACAACGTTTTACGACCGGCCCGAATAATGGACGAGTTGACTGGCGAAGAAAAGAAAAGATTTTCGAAAATAAGTCATAACGGAACACGACCGAATGATACAAATGAAAACTAAATAACTGAATAACTAATGCAAGGACGTTGCATTCTGAGTGGAGATAAATCTATCTTGGAAACGGGGGACATTAAATTTTAATTGGTTTCCATTTTTTTTTTCTAAGAGCAATTTTGAACTTTCTAACTTTTAAGATTGAGGAATTTTTCAGTTTTGAATCTAACTTAATTTCATTGATATTAATTTGTTATAACAGAAAATATTGTTTTCTTCAGATCATGCTAGTTTTTATAGTACTTTTCTGTAATTTTCAAGCAAATTCTTTGATTGCGAAGTGAAAATGATTATTTCGCAAAATTAAAAATAAAATTTTTTATGTTAAAATATTTATAATTCAATTAACATTCAATTTGGTCCTGAGATAATTTAATTATCATTTAGTGGTTTTAATAGAGAAAACATTTTAAAGCTATTTTTTAAATATTGGTCAAATTCTTCAACTGCGCAGTGAAAATGAACTCATTCGCAGTCTGTTTTATATCAGAATAACATCATAGCTTTACTAAAAGTTAATTTATTTGACATCAGGGGGTGGAAAATTATCATTTTTCTTGAAAAACTCGCTTGGATCAAGAAACAACAAAATCTAAATTTGAAACCCAAATTTTTACAATAAGAACAAAATTTAACCCATTTTATATAATTTTCATACTTAAATCAATTATCCTCACATCTAATTTCGCACCTCTTAAAATAATTTCTAAAGAAATTTCAAAATAAAAATAAAAATGGTCGATAACCCAACGTAATTAAGCTCGCATCTAAAGATCACTCTGAATTGAAACCCAAAGAAAGAAAGCAATTTCAAATCATTTCAATTTACAATGAGAATCGACTCAATATCTGGATATTGGTATTATGTGTGATTGTACACAGACACAACACCATCAACCCAACCTATAAAAGGATAAGAAACAAGACGCGATGCGCCGATTGTGCTTTTGAGGTAGCCGCACGCATTGTATCGAATGGCATTGTATTACTCGGGAGTTAATTAAAGTAATTTCGTCTTGTGTGTGATGCCGAATGCCGCACAGCAATCATCATCTTCATCGTCACTGGCGGCCATCTTGATGCGAGTGCGAGCGCCATGATTAGAGCCGAGAGATATCATCAACAACGAATAAAAGTGTATCATGCTTAGTCATGCTGATATTCATTGTGCATTCGGGATAATTGCTGACAGAAGGGTGATGAACAGAAATTGTGTTGAAGTGCATAAAAGGATTCCGATTCAGAACAGATTTGGAGGTGGAATTACTTCAATTTTAGCAGGAATTTTCGATGGATTGATTATTTGACAGGATCATGAAGTAAGAATTTTTTTGGTTATGTACTAATTTACATGATGTAAATGTTAAGGGCGCTGTAAAAAAATCGAAAAAGTTATGGCGGGATAAGTGTATGCATTACACGTGTGTATATCTGGTTGCCTATAAAACAGGGGATGTATTTAATTACTACAATTTGAGTTGATTATCTCACCACTTTCTGTGCATTATCCTCATTCTTTCGCCCTCATTCATCCACCCACAAATAATCTCCCTCATCTGTCCCAAAAAGGGGTGGTAATAGATCTGACGACCACTTAGCACTCTTCGTCCAGTAAGCAACCAGCAGTACACAATAAATAATCCGCAAATGAATCCATGAGCCACTTAACAACAACAACAACGCGGCCAGCGGCGGTGGCGTGTACATTTAGCACTAACACGTTTCCTAACCTCAATCTCCACCCTCAATTCAACTCGGCGCTAAAAGCATCAAAGAAAATACGATTAGACGGATGTATTTCGACGCGCAGTGTGCAACATGTCGGAAGCAGCAGGGGTGAGAGTGCTTCACTTCACTCTAGAATTGCTTCCATTTTCATTACATTTGAGGTTATAACATTCAGCATCAATGACGACAACAAAAATAATGAACATCACACTTTTCTAGACTATATTTTAGTGTCGTTAATGCAAAACGAATTAGTTGATAGAAGCAATCGATCATAACGCTATAATGTATGCAACCAAATTTACATCTGTTTGTCAAAACATGGATTTCTTTTATTGTCGCAGGACTTCATTTCTTTATTTCCGCCACATTCATTTCTTTTGTCACGTGTTTTGTAATTGCATTTGTGACAGACACGCAACAAACAGCCGACTGCTTACTTCATTAACACAATGCGACGTCCATTTTGTTTGTCATAACACTTTCCTGATGGTTTCCACTCCACGTTTTCGCCTGCCGCCATCAACACTAATAACACGCACGCAACAATGGTTGCCGCCTCCTGCGGACAGCGCTTGGCACTTATTCACACGACACGAGTGCATTAAACTCACAAACTAAGGGGGCGCGCAATTCGCAAAAAGGATACAAACAAAAAATGAACAAAAAAGGGAAGCAAAACACGAAACAAACGATACAAATGACATGGCATGGATGAAAAATAAAGAAGATTTGTAGAAATGAATGATTGCAACAAGGATGCAAGCAATGAGCTATGAAATAAAGGAGAGGACAGGTAAAACAAGTAAAAAACAAGCGTTAATGGTTCTTTTCGGATCGTAGGTGAACCGAAAGTATCGGGCAGGAAATGACGTGATTAATCTTAGTCAGGCAGGAACTGTCAGGTGAAAAATATCGACGCTCCAGCTTTTTCTTTATTAAATTATGTTATGGCCATGCAGACGATTTATGCCCAATAGATGGCGATAGTTGTAGATTTTATTTTTGTGATGCACATTATTTTTTCTTGTTTTATAAAGTAAAATAGAAAAATTATTGTCTCTTATTGGTATTTATTTGTTTCTGGGATGGTATTTTTCAAATCTCATGATGTTATCAAATTTTCTGAACTCTCTTCTGTAATATTCAGAAATTGTAAAAGTTTAAAATCGTGCAGACGACTGGATAATTAGCATAAAATCATGAGGGTTGCATGATTGTCTATTAATTTATTACAGTATTACCCACAAATTTTATTATTATAAGTAGGGTCTCGTAATTGTGTAGAATTGTGGGTTGCCTAATTTATGTATATGTATATTATAGGTAATTCAAGTTTTTAAACTCTCAATTTTTACAATAGGTACTTACAGAAATATATTTTGTATATTTTGCATGATGAAAATTCTAGCAATAAGCTTTATTATCTTTTGTTGTTCACTTGTAATTTCTTATCATTATTATTGCAGAAAACAAAAAAAAAATATCAAATTTATAGCACTTTTCACATTTCTTTTGATAATTAACTAAACATAAGGACGTTCATGTCGTTGAAATAAGTTATATTTCCAAATTTCTAAAATTTCTGTAATATAATCTCATTATTATAATATATATTATTTCAATTTTCTGGAATTTCAAAGAAATTTGTTACTTTCCATTTCGTTTCCTTGAATCGGTGGCCAAAAATTGATTTTAAACAAATTATCGAAATATGTATAAGAAAATATTGGATTGATATCAATTTCTGTTTCGATTGTTTGAAAAGTCTTAAAACTTTGATAAATTCTGTAATGTTATGCTTGAAGGATGATTATTATTTATTATTCATTGAAATAATCAATAATGTTAAAAAATAACAATTTTCAAAGTAAAATTATATAAATATAAAAAATATCATTGTTTTTCTTAAAATCGAAATTAACTGAGATTTAACATTAATTTTCAGTAACCCCTTTCAAAATTAGAACCAAATATTTTCCACAATACAATTCCATATTTGCATATTTCCAACGAAAAACAAATCCATAACATTTAATGGTTCCATCGTTGAATTATAATCTAAAATGGGTAGAGAAATAAATTTATTTTCCAGAATTCCTGAATATATTATATGGATCCAGAATTTCGAATTTGCATTTATACCTCTTTGGAGGGTTAACAGTACACCACCCATGGCTATAATTATAAAGGATTACCCAAATTTTATAGATCTATAACAGGATTACAAATTTACAACTTAATCGCATTAAGTTGTAGAATAAATTATTTTGTTTGAAATTCCGGAGACAGTTTCTAGTTTCAGATTTATGACCTTACCTTCTTATAGATTCTCGGATTTTGGAATGATGTCAGAAAATTGTTATATCCAAACCAAATACATCAATTCAATCCAAATTTGAATTCAAATTCTTCATTTTAGTTGAACTTCAGAAGAATTTCAGAATTTATGAAAAGTTTTAGAATCTGTAAAGAAAACCAGCAGAATTTTAGAAAGTAATCCGAAAACGCAAAAATGATAAGAGAAAGCGAAAAATTGAAGGAATTGAAGGAATAAAAAGATTTTGAAGAAGCAACTAAATTCGATAACAATTTCAAGACATTTATTTTTCCCTGGAATTTCAAATTAAAAGAATATGAAAAGATTTTTTGAAGGCGAATTCTTTGTTAGAAAATTTCATATATTTTCAATTAGTTACTATTAATTTTAAATCTACACACTCTTATCAAAGAAGATCTATGAAAAGGCGTCCAACGAATATATTTGAAAATAAAAATATTGTTAATAAAGCATAAATAAATAAGTGTGAATTATCTGTCTTTGTACCAAATCTGAGAAAAAGATCAAAAAAATAAAATAATGGATCAGTATGAATTAAGTAAACCACCCCCTTAAGATATTTCTAAAATTTGAAAGTGGTATAAGTCACATTTTCCTTGATTCGGCATATTTTGAGTTTTGCATTTTAAATATTGAAAAATATTTTTGTAAAATGAAATATGATTTTTCGACTGCATTACTAATATCAACAAACAAGTATTTATTATGATTTTATAATGATTTGATATGAAATAACTGATAAACACAAATTCTAAAATTATTGATTTATACCACTATCAAAATCAAGGCCTCAATTCTGACTGAAACAAAAAAGGTTAAAAACAAAATTAAAAAGAAAACATTCAAGAAAAGAAAACCGGAAAAGAGCAATTCTTCTTCATCTCTGGGGAACACGACTTTTGTTGGCAAGAATTAGTACTTCAAACCCCCACCAGGTGCGAAGAAGATCTCAATAACTGTCAAAAAATCACCAAACCCATGGGCAAAAAAATCAAAAACATGATCAAAATCAACAAGTTTGTAAACGACGAACTCCTCCGCCGAAGAATGTGGAGCACGTTGGCGGCGCCGGTGCCGTAGGCCGCCGTCAGCGGCGGCGGCCCCTGGTGCGATTGGTGCTGGCAGCGCCAACAGGAGCGCCAACGTGCGCCGGCAGCCATGGCCACGCTCCAATACCAGGGGTCCGCAACATCGTCCAATCACGACCCGGCCGCCCGCCACGGACCTCTTCGGCAGCCGCGGCGCTGGCCCACCAGGCAGCACTCAGTCAAGCTGTGCTCCTCGGTTGGAGAGGTCACACACCGCACCGCACATCTCGCATGCTCGACATCGTCGGCGTAGTCCTCCACGTTGTCGCCGGCCCCGACGATCGCACCTCTTGCGCGCCGCTGATGCCCGCGGGGCACCAGCCACCATTGCGTTCGACCCGTGCAGTGCTCCAGTGTTGTTGTTGTTGTTGGTTACAGTGAGCGCGTCCCGGCGATGATGAACACGTTCCTGGACGGCGGCCACCACCATCACCACCTCGGCGGGTACGGCATCAAGATGTCGCCGGGCCACCAGCCGGCGCCGTCGCCGCACCACCAGAACCCGGCGGCGGCGATGACGCCGACGGCCGACGGCCAGAACCACCACTTCCAGCCCAACTACGGGCACATGGGGCATCTGAACCCGCACGCCGGCTACGCCGCCAGAGACTTCCTGTTGCGGCGGGACCATCATGACTTCCCGACGGCGCAGACTGCTCCCAGTGACCCGGTGCTCTTCCACCATCACGGCGAGTTGACGTCCGCCCATCATCAGCACCTTGCGCCGCATCATCAGATGTTGTACTCGCGGACGGCGGACCATCATGCGGCGGCTGCAGCCGCCTACCATCATGCGGCCCAGCCGAACCATCAGTATCTGAATCCGCATATGCCCATGCCGCATCATCCGGGCAACCATCCGGCTGTGCATGGCGCGTTCTTCCGGTATATGCGCCAGCCGATCAAGCAGGAGATGCAGTGCCTCTGGGTCGACCCGGACCAGCCGCCTCCGAGGAAGATCTGCGGGAAGCACTTCACCAGCATGCACGAGATCGTGACCCATTTGACTGTTGAACATGTTGGTGGACCTGAGTGTACTACGCATGCGTGCTTCTGGCAGAACTGCGTCCGGAATGGAAGACCCTTCAAGGCGAAGTACAAACTGGTCAATCATATTCGGGTCCATACGGGGGAGAAGCCGTTTCCGTGTCCGTTTCCTGGTTGTGGGAAGGTCTTCGCTCGTAGTGAAAACCTCAAGATACACAAACGAACACACACGGGTGAGTAGCAAACATTTCTTCCTGTTGGATTACTTTGATCCCAAAATTGTTACCGTCGGATAAGATCTCCATGGCACTACTTGGAAGATCCGAGTTTACATTCTTGTGGTTTTGCGGGTGTGGATTGTCTTTAAAAGTCAAAGATGGTCAAATGCAGCCAAACAATTACTTGTCCGGTTGCTTGGGTTGAGGAAGGCGTTTTGGGATGCTTGTAGGGTCATAAGTCCATTGTTCGTGAATACCTGGAACACTATTTTTATTTATATTTATACGACTTCTCTTGACGCTTGGTCCTCGTATTCTTTTGCTTCTTCGTGTTTGAACGTTGTTTGCTTGCATTGATTTGTGATGCAACCTTCAAGCTGCTGACGATGGACAGTTCTGGGCTGCTGGAACACCCAAAACGTCAAGAGAAGCTATAACTTTCCAAAAATAAAGCGGAGGAATGACGTTTTAGCATGAAATTTCAAATATTCATCAAATGGTTCTACTTTCTTGGAAGGGCTCACAAAACAACCAAGGTTGGATGGATGGTTTTGTTGGTGGCAGATATTAATTAAAAAATCATGAAGAATAAAATTCCAGTGGTAGTGAAACTTATTAAGGTTATGTTTTATTGTTTCCATTAGTTCTTTTTAAAAGTTTGTTCTTCGTAAAGTTTGGAATGAATAGTTTCTCAGTTAGCAGTTGATTTCACTACATCAACTTCTAAAAAAGAACGGTTTTCTTGAAAGGTCACATCAAGAAACAAATTTGGAATGAGAAGTTTCCGAAATTGTAATTATACTCACACTATCAAATATAACAACACCTGAAATTGTTGATATAAGGACAATTTGACTTAAACTTGAAAATACTCTTAAATCTTTGAAATCTCGTGAAATGGCACAAGAACAATCTTGAAACAAGAAATTTTTGAGTTAACAATTGTTGATACTATCAAATATTACAACAGATACAATTTGCAATTTTGGTTTTAAAACGTTTTTGATATAAAATTGAAACTTCTTTTCAAATGATTCAATTTTTTCGGAAAAACATATCAAAAACAAAGCATAGACGATATAACAAGATATAACAACAAAAAATATAAGAAGTGATATTTTTATTTCTTTTAAAATTCACATTACTTTTATCTTATAATGAATAACTTCTATTAAAGAAAAGTTTGAAGTTTAAAATTTCTAATTTTTTGGTATTTTCTTCGATGTATCATTCAATAACCACAAAACCATAAACAAAAAAGAACATTTAAGAATTTGAAAGACATTCCTAAGATTTTTGTTTTACTGCTATCAATTAATTTTGACATTCTGAATTCTCTTGAAGTTTGTTTGGGTGAAGTGTTTCTCTTGTGGAGGAATAATATTAAGGCTCTAGAGTACCCAGTTACGCAAACTAAATCCGCTATAGGGGCGCTAGCAGTACTCATTCACGAAAATATTTGAAACCCAGCCCACTGATGGATGGTTGGGACCATCGAGAC
>JARJDZ010009829.1:0-43673 GCA_030264555.1 Aleochara sp. GC000083
TTCGGGACCCAGAAATATCCAACGTGAAAAATGGGGTCTTAAAAATGCACAATTTTCGCTTTTTTTCGCACTTTTAACTGCGTATAACTTTTAATCAGTTGGGCCAATTAAACTGAAATTAGAACCTAATTGTAGGTCTTGATGAGCACTTTCCAAAAATCTATGGGTTTATGCCCTTTTGGCCATGGGGAAACCAGAATTCGCGTTCGAAGAAAAAAATTGAAAAAAAAGTTTGTAGCGCAAAAACTGATATAAAATTCTTAAAATCGCTGGAGATTTCAAAAATTTTCATATCTCCGAAACTAATAGACCGATTTGGACGATTCAAAGGGCATTTACCATATTTTGGCGAAAAAATAACATTGGTTATAGGCCCGAATTTCTGCGGAACTCAGAAATATCAAAACCTGAAAAATGGGGTTTTGAAAATGCAAAATTTTCACTTTTTTTCGCACTTTTAACTGCGTATAACTTTTAAACGGTTGGACCAATTAAACTGAAGTTAGAACCAAATTGTTGGTCTTGATGAGCACTTTCCAAAAATCTATGGGTTCATGCCCTCTTGGTAATGGGGAGACTAGAAATCGCGTTCGAAGGAAAAATTTGAAGAAAAAGTTTGTAGCGTAAAAAGTGATATAAAATTCTTAAAATCGTCGGAGATTTTAAAAATTTTCATATCTCCGAAAGTAATGGACCGATTTGGATGATTCAAAGGGCATTTACCATATTTTGACGAAAAAATAACATTGGTCATAGTCCCCAATCTGCACGGGATTGAGAAATACCCGAATTTGCAAAAATACAAATTTTAGTTATTCAATATATCAGAATTCCCCATTCAAATCTGATTAGAAACTTAGTTAAAGCAAATATTGCCAGAAAACAATTCAATGCAAAAGTTTTCCACTTGAAGAGTGCAAATACAAGAACAATTAGCTATTTGGAAAAGTGCATTAAATATCAATCTGAAGCTTCAGAGCATTAAAATGCACAGTTGACTTATACAATATTTGTCCAAATTGCATTTCTGCAAAATGTGTTTACGAATATCCTAGAAACATCAGGGAAATCATCTGCAACCGCAAGCATTATAGGAATGTTTTGGAAGTGCACACAGTAAAATAGAATGATTTTAAACGATTATTATCACCGAACGTTGTTGTAGAACGTCATCACAAGCTCTGGAAGCACGAAGGGTTTTGCAGACGTTATCAAGTGATACGAGAACGTGTTGGAGTTGCAGAGTCCCGAGCTTATCTGTCGATTAGTTTGCTGGATGCCTGGAAGTGGCAACATTTCTGCACTCGCGCAACATCCTAACACAGCAGTCCCAAAATTTATATGCACGATGGCAAAACAGTCCCAGGGCAAATGGAATTTGTTTACCAACAAGAAATATATTCGGATATGCCAAAATGTATCATCTTTATCTTGGGAAAAGTGCTCCAACTGGGCCATGAAATACATAGCATTATGTTTTATTTAGAAAGGATTAAGAATTTCTTGCTGGCCCGAAGTGAGCTGTGCGTTAAAACGTTTCCGAATGTCAAGTCGAGAGGAGATAAACAAGCCAGAAAATGAAATTTCCTAATGTCTGAATCCATGTTTCCCGAATCGTTTACCCCAAGGAGCGACCAGGACTAGGAAGGTCTGGGATGCGCCCTATGGCTGAAATCTTATCAGCAAATACACGCAATACTCGGAACCCTTCTCAAAAGTGATATGAAGTATCTGCAAGTATTTAGAACAAGGCGGTCTGAAGTGCCCGGGTTTGCGAATGTTGGAAAGCGAGATTATTTACGAAGGAAGCATGTGGGGGTTATTGCGCTGGCAAAAACCTGCCCAGCAAACCCACACCCAAGTTCGTTTCTTATCAGCAGCAACCGTTTAAGAAACGCGAACTAATTAAAACTTTCGAATGATCCCCACCTGCGGTTTGCCGAATGCCTTTTCTCGACGAGACCTTTTCGCCCCCGTTGAAGAGTCAGTCGGTTGGATCGTGGGCCTCTCGTATTATATGCTTGCTACGCTGGTCGCTTTTAATTGCCGCCCTCGCACATCGCCAAGAAACCGGAAACCACCCTCGACACGAGGCCAGCCAAGGCAGGAAACGTGCTAAATCAACAAACGGGGCAGCGCAACAGAGCGCATCGCATCCCGTTCGGTAACAGATGCCCGCAAATGTTATTGAAGAGTCAGTCGATTTGGCGAGCAAGTGAGCTGTGAATGGAAAAAATAAGGAAAATTCACCCCCTCAGCAGATGCGAGTGAAAAATGTGCGCAGACTTGCTAAATCTATTTCAATCGAGTGCTCCGACCATCAACCAACCAACTTCGGGTCTGTTATTCAGTACGCACCCGGCCAGGGTAATGAGAACCATGGATGAGGGCATCCTGGAAATCTTGGGGATTTGTGCATATTATTAGAGTGCCGGCAATCGTGGCGGAATTTCAAATGAAGGCAGCTTGCTTTTGCGCCGCAAAATGATTACAATGTAAGAAGCGATCGATCCCGTGGGGGCCCACTTAAACTCGTCCTTCAGCTCGAAATCGAAAAATTAATCACGCTCGCATCGTTTTCCAGCGGCGACATTATCGTGCTCATGTAGGATATTAAAATATGCATGAATGGCATGCAATTCGCATTACTGAGCGAATGTAACCATGCGGCAAGCTGTTACCGCCGTCCTTCGCATCCAGCCCGCCCAGCGTGCAATCTTGCGCATGGGGAACTCAATTTGCGCCTTAATCAAACGCATATATGAAAAGCGCAATCATCAGCGCAATTGCGTATCGTTCAACAGTGTATTTAGTGCACTGGTTTCATCGTCGACGCATTATTAAGTGTGTTTGCGTAATTTAGTTGCATGTGCACAACCCAATTCTCGTCGGAACCGTACAATAGCATTTTCCTAAATAATCACAGTAGGAAATTTCAGGTTTACTTGTTAGGTTCTAATCTGGTTC
Source organism: Aleochara sp. GC000083 (assembly GCA_030264555.1). NCBI lineage: Eukaryota > Metazoa > Arthropoda > Insecta > Coleoptera > Staphylinidae > Aleochara > Aleochara sp. GC000083. The sequence continues at coordinate 2,968 of JARJDZ010009829.1, forward strand.
CAACTGGGTTCTGATTTAATTCCAGCCTGATATTGATGTTAGCCCAACCTGGTCCTGATCAGATCCTGAACTGGCCCTAAGCTTATCTTGAGCTACAGCTTCTTCAAACCTTTCTAAAACCACAATTTCTTGCTTTTTAGAGTAATTTTTGATGAGAATCAAGAAGCGCCGCTTCAAAGTCAATCAAGAGTAGAGAAAATCGGCCGGTTTTAGACCAAGGTGCACTCTGAGCACCGTGCAGCCAGAATAATAAGTGTGCACTTTGATCTAGAACCGGCCTATTCTCTCTACTCTTGGTCGTCTTTGAAGAGAAGGAATAGAACCTGCCAATTTCTTCTACTTTCAATTTTTTGAATTCAAGTTTTGTCTCCCTAATGATCATAATCTGGTCTTGACCAGACCCTAAAATCATTCAGACCTTTCTAAAATCGAAAATTTTACTGATTTCTAGTATCATTTTTACAAATTTTAAGCAGGACCTGACTTTAAACTTTCTTTAAACTTTACTAAAACTACAATTCTTACAGTTTTCTAATGTCATCTTATTAGTCTTCCTAATGATCATAATTAGTTTGGTCTGGACCAGAAAGACCAAAGATACTTCTCACCAAGGACAACCAAATTTTTGAATTTAACTTTCTACCTCCCTATGGACTCTCCAACCCAATCCAGGACACAAAACACACACATATACATTGTTACAAAAATCCAACAACAATGTGTCCATTCGAAGGTATGATGAGTGGCAAACTTTCATGGGACACTCCCGTCCCCCATCAGCTCCGGTTGCACCCTAGTCCCATGTGAAGAACTCCTCCACATACCGCCCACTCGCCGGTGCGCTCGCCAAACTAAATCCTGATGGATGGGGCCGGACGTCCTGAATCCACAAGATAGCGCATGCAAATATCTCCCTCGGCAATTCCGGATTGTTCGTCCATCCTGGCAGCAGCGAGACCCTGCCGCAAGCAAACCATACGTGTATATGCTGGCCCTCTTCTTCTACATCAACTCATCCCAATTGTGTGCGAGATTGTGCGAGCTTTCGTCCACGCACATTGGAGATGGGCATTTGTCGAAATTCAACTTGCTGGAACTCGACAGGCAAGAAACGCAAACTTTCCTCCACCTTATCTTCGTGCGGCGCGTGAAGAAAGTTTCGCACGCGTCCAGAAAGGTTGCGGCGAGATGGACTTTGTCGAAGGAGCAAATACACAATTTCGGGGGGATTTTCAATTCAACTGGTGCTTAGGTGCGTCTCATCCACGCAGATCTATGCTTGAGGAAATGTGAAAATGTAAGCTTGGGGAAGAAAAACGAAGAAGGTTTGAGATAGCGTTCAACTTGTCGGCCAATTGATAGAAAATTTCACTATCAGATTTTATTAAGTCCCAGCCATTTAAAATATTCTTTAGATAATCCCAAATTTGATAGCCTTCATCTCAAAAAACATTAGGAATTATATGTTTTAGAAAGAAAGAAATTTTCAAAAATGTTTGATCCCAACTATCTAGAAGAATTTTTTTTTTTTGAAATTACCAAGTTTGATAGTTTTCATTTAGGTAGAACTTTGAGAAGCGAAGATTTGTTCTAGAAGGTTTCCCAGAAATTGTTCAAGTTTGCGACGTGTGCGTTTAATTCGCCGACAACTTGCGTGAACCAAGCGCGGAATTTATAGCTTGTTGCTGCAGAAAATGTTTATTTGCGCGTTATCTTCAACCACCCCGAGGTCGTGTCGGCCCCCCTGACAACTTAAACGATCTTCGGGCAGGTATCTCGACTTGGGGAGCGCCATTAGCGAAGGTCAACATGCGATTTAAACTTTAATCGCGGCTCATGGCTGGTAAACCAGGGGTCTTTAACTTACGCGTAACCGAAAAGCTTTCAGCAACTACTCACCAAAAGCCCTCCCCGCACCTAATGCGGAAAGAGGGATACGAGTTTCCGGGATACTATGGTAATACTAGGGGTCACTAACAACATTCGGCCGCATTCTGGCGAATACATTTTAATCAGCGAATTAATAATTAATTGAGACCTTATGTGCGAGAGCACTATGCGTAAACCACTCCGCGGATTTGCGGTCGGCTAAATCGTGCACGGCCCATTTGGGGCACTTCCGGTACCGTATCAAAGAACATTTAATTTGCAATCATATGTGATGCGAATGCTTAATTGAGGAGATTTTCACGTTGAGCATGTTAGTGGGATTATTTCATGAACCATTAACGTTTGCAAAAATAAAACATTTGTTTGTTGGATAAAAGAGTCTGATAATTGAAAGCTCTTGATGAAATTCAATTTTAGTTCTAGTTCAGGGTATCTAATGCAATGTAGAACATAATAACAATTCATTAAAATTGCCTGGTGGCATGTTGGCTTTAAGTTAATGGATAATTTACTCCCAGCTCGAACTACTCTCTTCATGACAAGAACGTCGCTAGCAACAACAACAAACAGAAATGTTTAACAACATTGCCGATGGCGATATTGCATTAGACGGCACTTTCAAGATACTCTCGCATATTCTTCAGACTATATAGTAGATGACATAACCCCATGATGCAAAATTATAGCTAAAATATCCAAGAGAAAATTTCAAAGGATAATAAGCTCTCTTATTACTTTAACGACGTTAAGAGGTTATTTGCAGGACCTAATTGTATTAAATGTGGGATATCCCATTGGGACCATCACTCTCACACAAGAACTGAGATAATTTATAGTCGCACGCTTACAGGATGTGCAAAAAATTGCGATTGCCCAACGGGGGGTTTAGTGACGTGTCCACATCAAGCAGCAAGGAGCCCCAAATGGACGGAAACCAGGAAGAACGAGTCGACTCATGACGCGGATGGGTTTCTAATAGAAAATAGTACTTCTCTCGTACGTCTAACTCAATTGCACCATACAATTTCCTGCCAGAAGGTGTAAAATACGTGCAGAAGCTCGGGAGCAATTGGGAGATTCCTGGATCGCTCAGGAGCGACATGACTAACGGGGGTTCAAGAGGATCGCAAGAAAAGTTGGGCCTTGTACGCAACAGCATCTAAGAAAGTCGACCGTAAATCAAGCAAACAATGAGATGTTCATGGGTTGAGGTTGAAGGAAATTTGCAGACCTGAACAAGGGTTTCGTATGTCTCATCCACATCTTAATGTCTCATCGCTTTTTTTCTCCATCCTTCGAGCATTTTTTTCTCTTCAGATCCAGACATCGAGAACTCAGCAGAAAATTTAACAAGGCGTTTACAATCTGGTCATACACAATCCTTATCCGTTCGAGGTTCGTTTAATAATTCATGGCATGGATGGTTGAAATTCGTTAAACTTCTTCCCTGGGATTCCTCGTCGATTCTTTGTGGTTCTAATGGTGGTCGGCCCACAAAAAATCCTTCGTTCTCTTGTATTTTTGGAGCGTTCAAAGAAAAGCCCATTCGTTTCTTATTGACATTAATGAATAAGTAGGTGGTCGTTCGTCTTGGCGAGTGAATAATGCCAGGATAAAGGAGATGCCAGCCCGAGGCTTCGACGATGTCTTCGACGTGGATGTGTGACATCTGCGACTTCATGCGCGTCCCGACTGTGACTGGAACAAATGGCCCGTCCTCATCCGGCCGTGTCGCACCAAATGATCCCGAATTCTTCCGGTCAACACGGATGAGCGCCAAAGTGTCGACCGTCGATCATCATGCACGAGGATGCACGCCTCGAAGATATCTGCGATGGGCGGGCGGCGCATTTTTTATTCCAATTTCTGCACAGTTTATTATCATCGTCAAAGTGATCATTCTCGCGTTTCGAGGGCTCGGATTCAATCTCGTAAAAGTTTTATCTCGTTGCATGCATGCAGGTCGATGAAATATGCTTCGGGAAAATGTATTATTTTATGACACGCTCTATATTGAATCATTGCGTAATGAAAGGATAGTTTCTTGTAGGTGCACTCATGAAATGGACGAAGGAAGGATTTAATCGACGTGTTAGATAATCCGAAGTGAATTGAGCCTCAGGGATTTATTAAAATTTATGATTTAATAATAAAATCTGATATTAAATTCCAATTTTCGTATTTTATAACGTTATCAATTATATGATCTTATAGCTCCTCTTGAAGATTATATCATTAAACATACTGAAATTGTAATAAAATCAATTTCCAAAAATGTACTCGTTAAATTTTGATTTGCAAGTGAAAAATAAACTAATAAAAAAATGATATTTGAAATTATTACCCTTTCTATTATCCTTTCTATCGTAACGATATCAAATTACTATTTTGAAGACATTTTTCAGGATGGATATCCTTAAAAATTAGCAAGTTTGAAAACTTATTTTTTTTAGCTTTAGTAATTGATGGATAGCAATTCGATGGAAATCATGTTTTTGGAATTTTCTTGTGACCCTACCAAACACATAAAAAATATTTCCTTTGGAAATTCAGAAGAGATAAAGACAATTTTTGTAAAACATGAAAATATTATCTTTTTCTTGGTAATTGTATCAAGTTACTGAAATCAGAACATTTTCAGGATTATCATCCAAGTTGATTTAAACATTATCAAGTTGGAAAACTTGTGATTTTCAGCTTTAATAATAGGATTATGATACATTCGAATGAACACTATCTTTTGGTATTTTACTGTGATCTACCAAATACCAAAAAAAAACAAAAATCCTTCAGATATTCTGAAAGGACAAGGATAAATTTGGTAAAACACGATGTAATGTGTAAAACTTCCATAGATATTTGAAATTATTATCCTTTTTATCGTAACAATATCAAATTATTGTACTCAGGAAATTTTTAGGATAGGAAAGTTTAGATTTCAGTTTCAGTAATAGAATTTTAGATGGAAATAAATTTTCCTTGTAACTTCCTGTGATCTTTCAATTACAAAGAAACAGTAATCCTTCGAAAGGGCAACTCCAAAAGAGCAAGGATAATTCTTGTAAAACATGATGCAATGTGTAAAACTATCAACAATACCTAAAAGTTCGTGCACCATTAATACGAAATAATTGCATTTCCGGTATTGTCATACGAGGAAGGTGGCAGTCAGTCATAATGTTATAAACGCTGGAAGCTTTTCGCAGGACGACTGGGGCTGTGCACTGATGGCACATTTTATGAAATATCGCTTTCGGCGTGGAGTGAAAAGAGTAAATCCCGGAAAACGTGCCGTAAATCAAGTCGAGCCGCCCCCACAGTGTTATCATGTGTTCAACTACACAGTGGACGCTTTTCATATTCGTCCTGCCGCGGCTGGCGCCGCCAGCGACGTGTGCAAGACGCAAAACAGCACATGCATGCATGCAGGACGAACGAACGAACGAATGTCTGGCCATGATGCGCAAATATACACATATCAAACGAGCCGTGCGCTGTCGTCCGGTGATATATTTCGCTCTTAGCCTTCTTTTACTCAGCCCATCCTTTCCAGGACTCCAGCAGGACTTTGCTGCAACGGGGGGCTCATTCAAGTAGACGTCATTCTCATTTTTATGTCGTATTTTATGTTGTTCGCATCCTTTTTTTGCCAACATGGCGCCCGTCAATGGCTCGTTGTGTCATTGTGTGTGCGCTTTTTGCCATCAAACAGTGCGAAAACAATGGCCGGCTGAATCCATATCGTCAAGACAGAAGGAGGGCTTTTTGCTTCTGGACATTTCAACAACATCAACAACAAGACGACGACGACGACGAAGAAGAAGAAGAACAACGCCGCCGTCAGAAATGTGGGGCACAATGGACGTCGTCCTCGTAATGTAGTACAACACAAAAGGATCCGAAGACAACGAACGAATGGACGAGATGGGGCAGGACGAGCGAACGTCGTTAAGAGATTAAAATTTAGATCTTCTTTTAGCGTGCTCGAGGAAATTAAGAAAATGTATTTCGTCCTCATTTCCTTCCTTGCTGCCTTGACGCACGGCAACGAAGAGAGATGAAATCCTGGGATGAAGGACCTTATGCGATGAAGAAGGAGCTGTATCTTTGGCGTGTGCAGAGTAAATGCTAAATTATGTATGCAAATATGTATTATAAATATAGCAGTTAGCTTAGATAACAATGTTATCAACGAGACGACGAGAAGAAGTAAAGCAATAAGCTTCCTAATAAATTTCACATAAAATGCTTCTTGTATTAATGCTTCAGGTCACAATAAAACATTTTTTTTCATAAAAAAATAAAATGAAGAGAAAAAGTATTTGAGCCGATCCATCAATAACAAAAAGCAATCCAATAAAGTACCCATCAAATACATTCAATTAATTAATTAACTCCAAGCCAATAAAAATCCATCAGAGCCAGGAATAAATTGTTCAGACACATTCTTGTTGCCGTGTAATTCAATTAATTCTACATCAATATGCACATTCCATGATATGATATATGCTCACAAATCCATGTATAATCATCACTGATCAAATATTGAAAATTCAAACAATTAAACAATGCATGCCCATTGGATGATAATCAATCAACGGTAATGAAATATGCCGATTATGTTAATAATTAAATTCGGTGATGCACTATGCAACAAATTCAATTAACTAGCTGACAACGAGTTGGCTATCAATTAAAAAATGATTTATTCACTATGAAATTTCATTTGATTCGAAATGCCGCACTAATTCTCATAAGTGACAAAGTATTTCGGAAAAGAGAGCAGCTTCATTGAAATTCGACTGGTGCAAAAAAAAATCTGAGAGTGCTGCAGGATGAAATCCGAAACTCAGACTTGCGATGCGAATAAAATTCATGAGGACCTCGTCCACCAATCGAAAATTCCGTTTGATGCAAGTTTAATTTTAGTTTCTGTTTGTAGTTAGTTTCTCGCTTCGAATCCAATCGCGCCCAGTTTCTCTTGATGTGTGCACATGCTGCCAACACACGGAATTAATAATGACGCATCGATTCACATGGAACTTGTGAGAGTCCGACATCAAACAAATAAATAATAATAATACTGGATAGCAGAATGGATGGAGAGGAAGTGAGAGAGAGAGAAAAGGCGGAAACCGGAAGGATGCAGAGGAGGAAAACAATCCAATCTCCAAGGTGAAATTGAACCAAATTTGATTCGGAAGGCATCAGGAAAGAAGAGCGCAGAAACGAAGAAACAAAGAACTCGTTGCGATGGGTTGAAGAGGAAAACGTCGAAACAATTACTAAAGTTTCTATTTGACTGGTTTGGCTTCCGGCTTTCAAAGTGGCGCTCACTTGAGAACTCGTTCAAAAACGTCATTTTCTTTTATTTTGGGACATATTTTTCCAGTCATTTAGATCGAAAGAGTGTAATTGATTGGTGCCAAAATGATTTTCAAGTATTGGGAAGTAATTATAAGTTTGTAGTATGAAATCATGATTTATAAAATATCATTCTGAATGTTGGTTAATTTGAGGAAAAGTTGAAGAATTTGATTCAGAAAATTGGTCAGAAATTTCTTTAAAGTTTCATCATGAACATTATTTTCACAAAAAATTGCATATAAATATGCAAATTTATACGTTTCCATTAGAATGAAGATTGGAATTACAAAAATATGCAAAATAACTTTGATTTATAAGAAACAACTTGCGATTTTTCGTAGGAATTCATCTTTGAAATTAATTCTGTATGAAAATTACTTTCATATGGAATGAGATTTATGTAAATTGATTTTATCCAAAAAGAAATATTGAAGTAAAAATGAAACGAAATATGCAAATTTCAGAAAGCATCAAGTCCATAAATAATGAAGAAAATTTTAGATAAATATCAAAATATCAAAAGAATATCTTAGGAAACTTGATGATTTACATGGGATTTTTATTTCACCTACCAATAAAATTTCAACTGCTAGTTTCTTAATTCATTTTCATCTTATGGTACCCAAAAATATACTTATCATGAAATGAAGATAAAATGTTAAAGAAAAATGACAAAAAATATGATACAAATGTAAAACTAAAAATAAAATAAAACAATATGTAACCAAACACAAAGAAATTTAGTTCAGCATGGAATTGCAAGACCTGAAATTATTCTGAAAAAAACCTATATTCACATTTGTACATGAAATCATCGAAGCAGGACAACACACACGAATTGTAATCCTGGTTCTTTCAGTATCTCAATGGAAGAACAAGCAAAACAAATGGCAGAAACGAAACGAGGCGTTACACCAGAAAAACGACGACGAACCAACCGCATAAAATATGATTAAGCGTTCATTATTTGTTTGCTGGTTCGTGCGCATGTGAAAAGCAAAGGAAAAATGTACATCCAGATCTGGAAGTTGTATAGCCTCGTTAAAAAATGTACCGGAAAAAAATGACGGCATTAAATTACTTATTCTAGTTTTTATGTTCACTTTGTTCTTTTTCCACTGAAATCCCTTATAATCCATCCAAAGCATGACAAAAGTGTTTGGAACTGGCGGTTAGAAATTCTCGGTATTCCTTACTGGAAAATATGAAAATTTAATTAAATTCATTGCCGACAACAATCTGCAAGAAATTATAACGATGTGCTCGGACAAATGCGTAATTTTCGCGCGCTAGTCGATAATTAATTACAACCGGGCTTAATTTTATTAAAAGCCATGCAGGGAAGAGAGTTCATGGAATTTCATAAGTTTCGTGCGGCGAAAATTTCCGCTCGAGGCATCCATTTTTCGCGGCCTGACGTGACAGCGAAGAGAAGAGTGCTTGAGCAGCGCAAGTATGAAGTTATTAAAGAATAAGTAAATTGAGTCAGCCACTCGGTGCCTTCGGTGGTACCTGTTGATTGAATTCTTCAGCGAATGAAAATTATATTAAAATGTTTTGTTCGCTGCGATCGAACCGAGCGCACTCTTCAAACGAGATGAATTCCCCGGCGATTCGCATTAATCCATCGGCTGCTCAATAATTAAAATCATATCGAAGAGCAACAGCCGCTGTTTGGCCGTTAACATGTCAGTTCTTCGACATTGCACAAATGTATCCCCAGTTCGCTTCAGCAGCTAATAAACAATTTACGATGTAATAAGGTGGAAATATCGAGGGAGTTTTGGTCGTTGCCTTCTTGCGCATTCCCTATTCACTATAAAATATTAAAACCTCCATCCAGAAGGGTTCGATACTAATAAAATTTTCCAGAGAGAAAAAAAAGTCGAAGCTAAAGAACGGAGGAAAGTTTCGATCAAAAATTTTTAACGAAATTGCTTCATAAATTTTCTTATATTGCCTTAAGAAAGAAAGATGTATATTTGTGGCTGCCACCCTCGTATGATCCTGTTGGTGGTATATATGGATGGAAAGCTACAGAGAGGACTGAAAGGGCAAAAACGCCAAAGGAATAAAAAGCAGCCGGTGCTGACGCTCGACGAGGACGTTATTGAGTCGAGAAAGTCATTTTCACAAGTCAACATCCTAACCATCTATCCTTTTAAACGGCGGCGTTCGTATAATTGATCTCATGTTTTTTGCTCTTATTTAATTTCATATATTATTTTAGGAGTTAGACTATAATATACTGAAATTATCACCATATGACTCACATTAAGTTTTTGTGGTTGCTTAAGAAAAAAGTAAAAAATTTTTGCAAAAACTAATGTAGAAATAACTATAGTTAACAGAAACTGATTAAAAAGCAATTGAAATATGACATATGAAATTTGATATCATTATATACAAAATTTTCCCTTTTTTTCGTTCATTTAACTACGCATAACTTTCAATAGATGGCATCGATTAAATTAAAGTTACAACCAAATTGTAGGTCTTAATGAGCACTTTACAAAAATCTATAGGTTTATGTCCTTTTGGCAATTGGAAGAGCAGAAATCGCGTTGGAAGAAAAATTTAGAAAAAAAAAGTTGTAGCGAAAAAAGCGATATGAAATTCTTAAAATCGCTTGAGTATTGTAAAATTTTCATATCTCCGGAACTAATGGATCGATTTGGATGATTCAAACGGCATTTAACATATTTTGGCGAAAAAATAACATTGATCATGGTCCCGAATCTGTCCGGGATTCAGAAATACCCGAAGCGCAAAAATGGGGTCAGAAAAATGCAAAATTTTCGCTTTTTTTCGCTTCTTTAACTGTGTATAACTTTTAAACGATTGGACCAATTAAACTAAAATTGAAACCAAATTGTAGGTCTTGATGAGCACTTTCCAAAAATGTATTGGTTTATGCCCTTTTGGCCATGGGGAGCGCGGAAATCGCGTTCGAAGAAAAAAAAAGAAAAAAGTTTGTAGCGAAAAAAGCGATATGAAATTCTTAAAATCGCTCGAGTTTTCAAAAATTTTCATATCTCCGAAACTAATGGACCGATATGGATGATTCAAACGGTATTTATAGTATTTTGGCGAAAAAATAACATTGGTCATGGTCCTGAATCTGTCCGGGATTCAGAAATACCCATACTTGAAAAATGTCCAATATTTCAGTTAGAACGAACGTTGAGATTTACCTGTCCAATAGGGATATTTGTCTTTTAGTGCAAATGTTATGTCAAAAGATTCACAAATATAGACTTAACAATTTAACGATCGCCTGCATCGAATCCTATAATGATGTTGTTATTGATGTAGCTTATTATCGCTTACGGTAATATGTTATCTCACATTCAATCCTCGGATAATTCTATATTCTTCTTATTTTTTTGCAAACTATGTACTTTTTGATTTCGTTGATTTGCTGTTCGTTCATTAACATTGAGACTTGTTTTTTTCTTTCGCTTTATAGATGGTAGTAGATCTGCGATAGCTTCGTCTCTATGATTGCCCCACAATGAAATTTCCAAGGACAAATTTGTTTAATAGGTAGGTTTTTCGAAATTTTTATACCATTTTTCAGTAGGAATTAGCAAAGTCGTGCATAACAAAACACACAAATATTGGGTCATACAATCAACTATGATTTTCGCCAGTTTATTATGTCTTATCAGTCTGACCGGTTTGTGAATATTTTTATTTGCCACATGCAGCTCTGTTTTTGCAAATGGCAAAATCACAATGTGCATCAAATTGTATGTATTCCGGATTATTGTTATTCGTTAAATATTTGCGAACGCAGATCTCAGTGTTCCTTTACAGATGTGTTTTATAAATATTATGGAGCTTAATTATAGATATATGTATTATCTGATAGTAATCATTATAACGCATTCTCGATAATGCGTATTAAACAAATTGAGATCTGAAATCAGATGTTCACTTGAACGCGATCATTCTAAGCTGATAAAGTTATTGTTAATTAATTAATATTTCATTAATTTTGCTGGTTTTATGAGTATCTGTCTGTGGCACACGTGATAGATTTTATTTGTTGATATCTCATTTTTTTTAATATTGTATTTCAAATTTGCAAAATTTGGTAGAATAACATGAGAATTCTGCAATTTTAAGTCTAGAAAATATTGCATTTTTTTATTAACTCATATTTCGTTTTTATGGTATTAATGATTTTCATTCATATACCAGAAGTTCAAAATTTTTTTTTTATCATGTTTCCGAACACGTGCTCAAAATTTGCCAACACGTGATGATCCTTTTTTGATAATATACTTCAACCTTGTGCGTTTTTTTATATTTTGTCGTTAGTCTCGACCAAAGTCTAGAAGTCTAGACAATAAATGCATCAGTAAAGGAGGGCACTTCCAACAAAAATACGAAAAACAAAAAGTTTTCGAGTACAGATTGTGACTCGCTCGAAATTCGTTGAACCAGTTGGCGAATGAAGCGCCGAAAATTGCGCGACACGTTTATTTGTGGGTGCTGACTGACTTCCGAGTTGGTGGGCCGAGATTGCCAAGGAAATTGTAATCTACGCGCCCGTACATTTGTTGTTATATTTGCACGTATTTTATGCCCAATGCGTACGTTTCTCGGGAAGTTGTTACCAAGTCAGCGCAATTTTTAGCTCGTGTCTCATTAAAATTTTGCATCACTGAATTTTGTACGAGTGATATCAATTCAGGGGAAATTTTATGAGTGATTTTTGAAGCAATTGTGAAATCAGGTGTTTTCTAGAACAAAATCTCAGTTAATATTAGAAATTATCAATTTGTGTCTTGAACCACTTTTGCAAAATCATAAAATTATTTATGCTATAAGAATTGCAACAAATGAGACAATTTTTGTTTAGGGAATTTGACTCACAAAAATATTGTTTTAAAATTTTTAACTTTTAGAATATAGCAAAAGAAACCCCAAAATTTTTTAGTTGCATTTAATTTCCAGATTAATTTCAGAACATTTTCCAAAACTTCAAACATTATTATTATAATAGTTTATCAATTTGAAAATCCAAATATTACGAATGAAATGTTGAAATGATATAACCATGACATTTGAACAGTGTCCCACTCTAGTGATATAAATGCACTAACTAGGAAGTGTAAAAATAGAGTGAGCGCACAAAAATTAGTGCAGCAAATAAAACCTGTTTACATGCACACACGAACACAAACGTAGCGAAAATGGCATAGCAAAAGTACGCAGCAAATTTATTTATGCAACTTTATGCGTCGCACATTTTATAGTTATATGTAGAGTCTACGAAATTGAATGCGTTTCATTATTTTTACTACAGCCACATTATGTGCAGCTTGAAGCAATAATAATGCGAGGAATGCGTCCAAATATTCCGAATTCAAACAAATCCATCATTCGTGTCGGAGAAAAGGTGACTGACATCCAAACAACAAACACTCAAATTGCAATTGAACCGACTGCCACTTATCTAATCAATTAATTAACGGATATATTGGTATATGGGTAGTAGTTATCGAAATTGAAAAATTGCGGATACATGCGAACCGAAGACAATGTGTGATACACATTCGAGTAATGTTTAAAAATTCCAAAGGACAAACGTTGATAGGCGCAATCAGTTCAAAATATAGCAGATAATTGCGGTTTGTAATTATGATTCGACGTACGTACGTGTTTATCGCCCATATTTAATTAAATTATTATTACTGACTGATATTGGGGTTAATATTTTAGAGTGATAAACATTTGTCAGCAGTATTTAATGCAAATGCGCGTTGTTATTGCATCAGAGTTGTTTAATGTGACGTTGATTTTTTGCTAATCAAATTTTGGCGATATATAGGTAGATGTTCAACTATAAGAGTTATTTGAATAATTTTTATTACCTTGTTTGTTATTTGATTTGGAATGCATGAATTGAGAGTTGTTTATGCTATTTAAGTTGTATTATTATTTTTCTACGAAGGAAAAAAATATTGAATAGCTAAATAATTATATATTATAAATTATTATTACAGTTCTAGTTGTTATAACAAGAGGTTAATTGCCAACAAATCTTGGTGCGCAGAAATATTAATTAAATATTAATTAGGAAACAATTAGGTTTCGAATAAAATCAAATTGGATTTTCAATTGGAATTTCAAATTGGAAATTTGGGCTTGCTATTTTTCCAAATATGAGCAAAATGCAATGAAATGAAATCAGCATACGCTCCAATTTTCTCACAGCATGCATAATTTCCACCAAAGGAAATCTCCATAAATTGCGCAACGAATGAAACTATTGCTGAAAACTTGCATCGATGCAACTGTCGTCCAAATTGCATCATGTTCTTTATGAGATATGTGGTAAACTCAATTAACCTAGGAATATCACAAGCACCACATGCACCGATTAGTCATTTTTGCATCAGCCTGACGACAAAATGCAATATTTTTATTAGTCATTGCTCTTCAATCAAAATTCCCGAAAAATATCGCCGAAATAAATGTAATTACGTCAGATATTTTTGAATGTCATAATTTGTTTTTATTGCAATTGTTGCATCAAGTGCAAATTAATGTGTGCATATCTCGGTATGTAATGAATTATTATGATGATGATAACTTGAGTAAATAAGCTACATGGGAAACGAAGATGGTTCGTTGCTTGCTTGAAACAATCTGACGACATTTCGTCAAAAAATTGCCAAATATGATGACACATTTGCAAAAAATACCAATACAAAAAAGTAATTTAAATTTTTTGATCAATCTGTACAATAATCAATCATATTTCTTTCTGCCAAATTCTACAATTGATATTGCATTTTTCAAATATTATTTGTGCAAAAATATAACTCCAAAAATATGGTTTCAGTTACAAAATTTTTATATTTGAATCTTATCAAAATTGTTTTTGTTATGAGTAGAATCAATAGAATCTTTTATTACATCTTTGTAGCACTGGCAACTAAATTTAGCTTATCTCTATCTACTCTCCTCCCAGTGCAATAAACACAATTTACAACAAACACTTGAATCCACTAATCTTCAATAGCAACGAAAACAAAACTATAAATAAATTAACACATGATTTTTCACTCGTTCCTCATTTAAATGGTGGTGTTGTATCCTGGTGCTGAATTGCAAATTGTTAATTTGTGCGTATGCATTTTTATTTGCGATACCTATTTTAAATATGAGCACAGACGACATATCCTGCTCTGGTATATAATTACCTATAAAACAATGGAATTTATCTTCTTTGCGTTGATGAACGCCTTCCATTTTTATATATTGATACATTACATTTCCATTCAATGCTTTTATCGCTAATTATGTTTACTTATTTTATTCTATTTACAAGTGGCTTATGCATTTGACTATAGGGGCCAATGCTTACGCAAGATATTGTCTGCGTACGTAAGCAAAAGCGGATAAATACTTAACCCTTACAAATGGGGATAATCACTGATGATAAATCAATGCGAATGTCAATTGATATCCTGTTCAACCAATCACTTCTTATCAAATACTTCAAAGAATATATTTAATGTAAAGAATCGATTTTTTTTTTCGGTACATATTTGTAATTCAATTTTTAAGTCGAGCCTGTAATTTTTTTAACAAAAAATTACTATAAGTTAATATCCTTTTTTTGAAAAGTCTCTTAAATATAGTTTATATATTCATGCATTTGTATTCTTGTTTGGTACACTTTTTTGAATTTTTGCAACAAGCTTGAAATTTGTGGACTTAATTTTTTGGACACATTGTATAAATTTCTCGAAACGATCATTTCGTTTCGTCTTATATCTAAAACTGCATTGACGTGCACCATGAATTAATGATAACACCAAGATCGCAGTTATGCATCGTGCATTGATTATTTTATATTATTATTATAAAGCGATCGCGGTTCGAATACATCGACCTCGTACCAATTTCACTATAATCACACAAATACATTTTATAATTACAATCATTATTATGAAATAGCCGACTAATAAATATGCATTATCATATTTGCTGGCTTGCATAAAATTAAACGCTCGTCGTCGCCCCTCACATGGTTTAGTTGTTAGATATCGGATTTGTGTTGTTTGTCGCACTTGTTTATTGATTAATTGATATTTTACGTAGTTTTCCATCTGAAAAAAAAATATTGATCAATAATCTGACCTATGAAAAATATTTGTTGTCTTGGAATGTTGGCATTTGTAAAGAAATCTATTCAATGCGTGGAAATATCCCTCCCCACTCTTCTTCATTTTTTGTTTCTGATACTAAATTATGCAGCCAGAAGTAACAAACAACAAGTTGATAAAATCTACATACCAAGTACACATTCCTTGTCAAGTGCTAAATGATAGCATCTTTTTCTCATGCATCTGGACATAATTTCCACCTGCAATCAACAATTTTCAATTAAAACTACCTTGATTACTGCTCCACCTTTGCTTGCTGTGCTCGTCCATGATAAGAAAACCACCTTGATGCTTCTTCTTTTCTTCTATTCATTTGGCTTCATTTAACGAGCGATTTTGCATCGCTTTCGAGTACCAGCGACTTCCTTTCATTTTCGCATCGGTGGCAAGTGCGCAAAAAAGGAAACGCAGAAATGAAGAAGCGTTGTAAAAACGAACAATAAAATGGTGGGCAAGTTGGTTGGTTGGTTACGTGGCAATCGCGTACAGGTTTTCAGTTTTCATTAACGTAATTCCATCCAATGAATGCGTTTGTTTGGTTTTATTTGCACGTGAAGAAGAGAGTAACTTAAACGCATCCTTGCGATTATTCGCGTTGGTGAAATCCGCGCTTTATTTCCATTGCGAATTACAAGTCTCGTTTGACGTCTTCCAAGTTTTATTTTGTGCAAATGCAATTTTAGAGAGTGATAGTTGAAGAAGAACTTGCCCAAAGGCTCACATAAATTATTAATTGTTCAATTAATTAATTACGTTTAGGAAAATTTCGTTTCCTTATTGGAAATTGCAAATAACAATGAATTAAAATTGCAATTACCATCTACATGAATGTATCAAAAAAATCTTTCTTCTTCTTAAAAAAAACAAAATTGTAATTTAAGATATTTAATTAATTTTGATATTTAATGAAATTCTAATTTCTTATATCTTACTGTAACATAATCAGTTTAACAACAATTGTTCCTTATTATGAATCATTGCTAAAACATCAACAATTACAATTACAAGTGTTTATCATTAAGTACATTTTTTCTGAATTGTTTCAATATAATTTGTTTATTATCTGTGGTCGTTGAAATGGCCATGTGATATCAAATGTCATTCATTCTATTTTGTCTCTTTTTCCTCGGAAACGCGAATTGTTTCAATGAAACGTGCTAATGAATGAGTAAGAATGGTAAACAACGAACGGCTCGACCAAGGATATAGTTACGTTGGCTCATACTAATGAGACTAGTAGGAATTGTACCTTAACGTTAATTTAAATAATATTATTGTTTCTTGGCGCCTTCGTGTGTAGGCACAAATAACTCGAAGGTGAGTGGGGCTCGACAAAAGTTCAAAAAATAGATAACTTGTAAATAAATCAATGTGTTTACTAGTTATTAATTAATTCACATTTCCATTCAATCGCTTAATTAATGATCAATTATTTAATATTCATATGGTGAACTTCAAATGATGATGAGAAAAAATTACCATTCATGTGATATATATATTTTTTAATTTTATGACTTAAAAGTTTGAAAATCGGGGCCCAAAAATGTAAAATTTTAACTTTTTTCCGCTCATTTAACTGCGTATAACTTTTAAACGCTTGAACCAATTAAACTAAAGTTGGGACCAAATTGTAGGTCTTAATGAGCACTTTCCAAAAATCTATGGGTGCATGCCCTTTTGGTCATGCGGAGACCAGAAATTGCATTCGAAGAAAAAATTAGAAAAAAAAGTTGGTAGCGAAAAAAGCGATATGAAATTCTTAAAATCGCTCGAGTTTTGAAAAAATTTCATATCTCCGAAACTAATGGACCGATTTGGATGATTCAAAGGGCATTTATCATATTTTGATGAAAAAATAACATTGGTCATGGTCCCGAATCTCTGCGAGATTTAGAAATGTCCGCATTTGCAAAATGTGGTATCCAAAATTGCAAAATTAATGCCAGTATGTAAACAGAAATCACTTTCGGGAAGTTTTCGCGTCTCGGCACCTTTTGTACCTTATGCACTCACTCATTTTAAGTATGAGCATGTTAGAGATGCATTCTCATTACACAATTTCTAAAATGCCGGCATTTCTGTTTCTGCGCCGGCTTGCGCGACTTGGAAATGCGTGCTAATGTTATCGAACGAGTTGTGTGTGTATGAACCGCTCCTCCTCGCCTCGCCTTTTGGTATTTATTTGTTGCGCCTGCTTGTTGTTGACTGCCGTGCCGCTTAGCGCACTCTCGCATAATATAGACTAGATTCGCCCAAGCAGGCAGACATCATGGGCAAATGAGGTGGTGTGTACGTGACCGGTTGCAGGCTTTTCCTCGCAGCGAGCGAACGATGCGTTTTTCTTTTTGGTCCCTTTTCACCGTGTTGTTTGTGGCCACTACTGACTGCTATACATACATGCAAAACTCGATCGCAGCAAGCAGCAGCGGTTCTAATTGTATTTGCTGAAAATCAACAAATGTATTTTCGACGTGCAAATAGGCAGGCGCACAAGTGCACGCAAATCTATCTAATCTCCCAAGATCATCAACTATAATTTGAAGAGAACAATTGCTAGCGTATTCTTTTTGCGGTTTTTTGCACCTAGAAATTCTCAATGACTAATTCATTCATTCAATGAGCTAAATGATTGATTGATTGATTAACTTTCATTTAATTATATTGGCAGCGTATGAGTGTTGCTTTTTATCAAGGTTGTTTTTTGCACATATTAATAATTTCTTTTTCTGTTATTGTTTCAGGAGGCAGACGCTTGGAACTCGACGAATTGTAGCAGTAGCATTAGTGGTAATCTGAGTGATAGTCGAAACGACACGGAAAGTGGTGGTAAGTTTTCTTTAATTACTTCCATTCGCTGCGCAATTACAATTTTTGTAATTAATTGTCTGACAACCAAAAGTCCAAAACGCAAATTTTTTAACATTTGGTACCATAGTGTTAATGGTATTCTAATTGCTCGGTTTTTTTGGTCATAATTACATGGTGACAATTTCTACTTCCAATTGATTGCAATAAGGGGAATAAAACACCAATTTATTCCCTCCTTAATCAAATAGGTTTGATTCTGAGATATCAGTTAGAATTAACATTCGGCACGGACAATTTTTTTTCCTTTTTTTGCTTACAAAAAATCTTATTACAAAACAGAAATTTAAAAATTGCCTCTTCTAAAACATTCTAGAAAGTTCCATATGACAATGCACCCCAACTTCCAATGGAAAATTTCGGGTTCTTTTTGATTCAATGACCCATAGTAATCAACCCCCCAAAATGCACGCAACAATGAGTATCCTTGAATTAAATAAGTACCCATTGCTACGCTCTATGCGTATCAAACAGAGTGATTATTATTAATCCATTGGAACAAATTGAAATGAAACGTTTTGACTTATCACGCTTGAAATCGCACGCGCAGTAAATAAAACAAAGTGCGCAAATTACGTGAAAAAAAAAGTGCGTTAGACACATTGGTTCACTTCTAACCGACTTTGGTTAATGGCTCCAACCTTGAATTGTTTCACTCTCTCATTGCTGCGCTTCTTGTATTATTGTTTGCAACGCATCGCACGAATTTGCACTTTGCCGGATGGCTGCTCACGATGAACTCGACTCGTACGATGGTTATTTATGCGCTGAGGGGGCCACGTTGTATGCGAAATTTGCCAAACAATGAACAAAAAACAACAACCATCAAAATTGCGAGCAAGTTCAAGGTGAATTTGTTGTTATATGTATGGTGTGGTCATGCGTTCCCATCGTTAGCTGGAACGAATGATGAGCACGACCATATAAATTAGTTTGTTGGATGGATTGTTGTTGTTGTTACGTTTCACATCACATCCGCCGAATTTGGCTACTTCTTCGCCGAATGACTATGGCTCTTATTTTGGCAGACTACATCAATAACAAAATTCGCGATGGGATGTTCCACTGTCCTGAGAAGTTTGCTCATTCAGAATTCGCAATCAGAAAAACATCTGCGGTTGTTTAATTACAGCATTGGTTACATCACGTGGAAACGTTGAGTTGAACATCAACAAAAGCCGGGTACACAAATAAAAAATTGAATTAACGCATTAACCTTGACCGTGACCCATCGAATTTCGCATTCTTCAAGCTCTTATTTCAGTTTACATTAGTAGAATAATATAAATTAGCAAACATTCGTTTGTGGCTTTATTGAAAAAAAAATTACGGTCGTTTTTCATCTTTGTTTTCTTAACTCGTTTTTTTTTTCATGGGGTCGATTGTGATTGCTTGTATGGATGATTCTGTTCGATTAATTAACTTACAACAATGCAGATAAGAATATGAAAACTATTTTTCTGTTTATGGTACTTTCGTTTTCATTTCTTTTTTGGAGATAGCAACTGATATTGATAAATTCTACTTAGAAGTGGAAATTTTCTTGGGTTTGGAAATGACCAGCTGTATGCACCTCGAAAATATAGAATTTTCTAGAAAATTGTACCCTCTTAACGAGAATTGTACCCGCTTTGGTTAGTTACCTGAATTTTGGGAGATCCTCAAAAATTAGTTGTGCAAATTTTCCATTGAGGAAGTGGAATTTTTTTTTATGTTAGTTTATCTCAAATTTTTATATTTTCAAGAAATGTTCAGGATAAATTTGGGCATTCACATGAAGTCGGAATAAATTGCCAATTAATACACTATTTTCAGACATTCATTGATATCAACCGCGACCATTTCCTGGAAGTAACTCTTCCATCGATGAATGCTCCGGAAAACCGGAAGATTACAGATCTATAATGAGCTATCAATGCTTAATTGGCAATTATGTACGGATCTAATTACAATTATACAAGAATTTGTCTCGAATACAAGTTACAATGTATAGTTTTTTACATAAACATGAAAACATACATCTGATGAATGCTTTGTCTGCTGTCAGAACTCAAGAAAGGAGTAAAACAAAGAAGCGCAAATCGTATCGATTTTAAAGCAAGCGCCTATCATGAATGATGTGCAAAGCTACCGGCTGATGAAAACCGGGAATGTTTTTTGGATGCTACGCGGAGCTTATGGATACAAAGCATCAGGAAGGAATGGAATGTTCCAACCGAAAATCGAAACGCTGGCAAACTGCGTAGGAAGATTCCTATCCCGTTTCAGCTTTCCGGGACGCAATGATGGTATTCATGCCTACATCATGGTTTCCTTGGTGTGTGGGTTTCCAAGCCCTGGTGGTTTGCTTGCCTCGTCGTTCTCATTCCCATCGCGGACTCTTTTGTCTGCTCCTCTGGGTTGGCATCCATCGAACAGAAGGGTACATTCATGACAAAGCGCATCCAAACATTGCGCAAACGAGACGACGGATTGCGCAGCGTCGCGAGTGAGATGCCATGCAAACAAACCCATGGTCGATCGAAACCAGCCAGCTACCGGCAAACCGGCTTCGAATGGGTGCTCCAAGCCCTAGGACAAAAAACCCACCGGTTAGACCTTTGTTCTTATTGGATTTGATATACCTCATTGATAATCATCCCGTTTGTTGATTGCATCATTCATTTCATACCCTCTTCATTTCCAATTGCAAGTTCAATGATTGTTGTATTCCTGGTTGTCTATGATGAATATGTCATCAGTTGGGATGATGCAATAATTAATGATGGCCGACCCAGAATTTCACGGGCGTAAAAGGTGGAAGTTTCCGTGATGATCTCTCGTTCTTCGTTTCCTTTGTGGGTTATATGCGTGAACCGGCCGGTGTTTTTCCCCTGTTGCATACATCAATTCAACAACCAAGTTGAAAGCTGGGACATTAGTCGGCATGAATACACGCATTATTCTTGCAAAATCAAAATGAATACATCAAATTGTATTTGTTGTCGATTACCGACCGGCATATTTACATATTACGAGCATCGTGTGCCGGTCGCGATGCGAAGTTGCCAAACATATTCGCAATTGCCAACGACGTTGAGCCACGTACGCGGAACTCACACATTTGCACACACCTGATTGTGCGTACATGGCGTAATATTTACACGAAACCGTCCAGCAGGAGCACACACATAAACGCCAAAAGTTGCACGGGTCTCCTCCTGCGAAAATGCGATGCGCAATAACAAAGAATTGCGCAGTTTATTCGTCGTCCATCATTTGTTGTTTGGCTCGCTGCTGCCAAGTTGCTGCGTCGAATTCTTCGCGTTCGTTACCGCATTGCCGAGATGAAAGTAAACGTAAATGTCATCAATGTTAATTATGCGTATTTGTTATGAATTCAAAAAGAATTGAAACACTACGAGGAGATGTTTATTCCAATCGTGTGTGTTCGTTCGATGGCTGTTGGAAAAAGCGATCCGACAACAGCGCACAATCGTACGATCGAGTAGTACGCATGCGTGCCGTCACGCGCGCTGTGTGCACCAGCAGCTGGGGCATGTGGTCTACGTGACGACGACGGCGACGACGCCGATGCGCGAAACGCGGTGCTGCTGGGGTCAGAGAGAGAAAATAACGAGGAGGTGGTGTGTGCGCGCGCGCTCGTTCGACGTGGTGTGGTGCTCCTCGTTGCGGCAGCGAGCCGTCGAATCAGTCGGACTTGAACACCAGAACGATTCGGCCGGTAGAATGGACAGATAGCGGAGAGACGCGGAAAACGTTTTAGACCTTTTCTTTTTTCTCAAAACAAAACAAAACAAAAACGCAAAATCAATCCGTCAAGAAGTATCAATCAGAGCATCCAACAGCACGTTTTAATACCATTCTTACCCCATACACACACCGTTGATACCGCCACCGTACGTACCATCATCATCATCATTGTTGCAAATTTGTTGCTGCTTTGATGAACGAACCGTGCATATAACGAAACATCGTCGTCGTCGTTGTTGTTGTTGAATTGCCGCCTCAAAATTCGTCGTTCTTGTTGCCGGCGCGAGTGCGATTGTTGCTGCCAATGTGCGAATGGTTGTAGCTGCTCGACGCACGCAGGAACCAGTTGGAAGCGACGGGTCATTGTGAGGACGAACGGAAGAAGGACGACCCGGAGGAGCATCATCGTGGAGGATCACTTCACCTGAACGACGACTCGTTGTCAAAGAAGTAAAGTTTGGGCCGGCATCCATACTACTTCAATGGGACAGCAGCATTGATCAGAGCTGAGAGAACAAAGCGCACGGTGTTAATTCCCAAATTGGAACACACGAAGACTTCTTTGGCAGAGAAAGACAAGAAAGAAGTAAACAACGAGCATATAACGCGAGAAAATTCACCGGTGTGTGGAACTTTCTCGTGGATTGATTGATTGATTGATAACAAAGCGTTATACCAAAAAATATTGTTAAAAGAAACCGGGGGGACGATTCGCTAGAGTAGTGAATCGGATATTTGTTAACCAAAAAGTTGTTGGGAAATCATTCAAAATTGCGCCCACCAGCGAAAATATGGTCGAGCGGATTCTCGAGGAGTCGGAGAGCTTGGAAACAGGTGTGTATTGCAAATATCTCTTTTTGTTCTTTTCTCTGCAAATGACTTGTATGCATTTCTTCATTACCGACGAGATGGTTACAATTTTTGGCTTACTGCGGCTGGCAGCGATGCAAATACGGTTCGTTTTCGTTAAGTTGGTCGACAGCTGGTCGTAAATTGCATGAAATATGTTGGTCGGTTGGTTGAGACGAGTAGGGAGTAAAAATGTACTTTACGGAATGAGAAATGAGACATGGGACATTTTTGGGCCGGTTGATGATGTGCGCGTACATGCAAATTGCTGTGCCGAATATGCGCGTTCGTCGTGATGACGATGCTTCTTTGTTCTCTGCAAATTCGCCGTTTGCGATGAGCATAACCTCACTTTTGTTGCCGGCTAACGTTCAGATATTGATTATACCAACAAAGACACTGTTGAATTGCGTGCGGTTTTTTGCTATTTTTCGCAAGCAGTATTGGCAATGTTACCAAAAGTGATGATTTATGGGCTATTATTTAACCTTCGAAAATGATCTCGGACATGTTCAAAAGGTAATTTGTTTAAAAATTTGAGATTCCTATATGTTGAGTATTATTACTGATGTCATTAATATTCATAGGCTGTAAATTTGCATTTTTGACATCGAAAAATTTGAATTGGAAAAATAATGATTCCTCTAACAATTTCCAAGATTGATTTCTAATAGGCCCAAAAATATGATTTGTCATTTTTCATCATTTTCTCAATTTGTTACTTTGCAATGACTTCTAATGAACAAATCCTTAAAAATGTGGATAAATTTCAATGAATATATTCAATTTTCAGTGTATATTTATAAATTTATTGGTTATTTGTTTGCCAATGAATCCGGAAATTAATTGTATTCAAAATTGCCTATAAACAATACTAATTTAGCAACATTTTGGCGATTTTTACGCATCAAATTAATTAAAATCTCGTTCAAACTGGAATAAAAGTTCATTAGCATTCAACATCCGAGAACATATTCATTCTCCTCCATTATTTAACCAAATGTGTGCTGTTACATCAGTGGGCATATAACGTCCTTGACTCTAACTTGAATATATGCTATGATGCGAGAACATTCTAGAACGTTCCAGAATTTCACACATACTTTTATTTGTTTGCACGAGATAAGTACTCGATGACGTGTAATGTGTTGCCTTTTTCTGCCTGCTAAATGTGGATACAACATTAATTTGAAAATTAAATCACCGTGTTTACTTTCGTTTTCATGCGATTATTATTTGCACTGATTAAAATGTTGCAATTGCATTTTTAATATATTGCATTTGTTTCAGTTTTGACGTTTCATATGATAGCTTTGTTATTTTTCCATGCTCTTCCCTATCAAGTTTCAAAATTAAAGTGTCGCATTGTGCAAAAATGATGCGACATTTGATGCGCCTCTTTGCTGAAAGTTGAACCGGGCTCTTCTATGAATTTGCGAATTTTGCACATTGGCATACAGCCAGTTAGTTATCTTCATCACTTCAAATTGTAGTGCACCAGTTAATTGTCATCTCGTTTCGCATCCAACGTAGTAATGAGGAAACTTTGTTTGAAGATGCAATAATTTGTTTAATGTGATCATTTTGCTGATGCAAAAATGCCATCCGATTGCGCTTTGTCTCATTTTATTGGTATCGGTTCGTCATGGGAGCACGTGCTCATTGCTTTTTCGTTATCGTCGCGCTTGGCGTGTATTATTATTGCTCGAGGATTTGTTATAAATAATGTCTATTTATTTACGTTTGTGCATGATGATGTGCGGAGATTACAAACGTGCGATTAAGACGTAATGTGACACTTATTCCGTCTCATCCAACATTTACGTATCAAATGCAAACACGTCCATACAGGATAGGACTTAATTTTAAAATCACCAACTCATTGAATCAATAGTTAACTTTTAATTTTGCTTTTTGAGAAAGTTTGAGTCCGGCCCTGCAATTTCAGATATCGAGGTACTTATTGCTTCTTATTATTAATATTGAGATAAGACTCGTCTTCGAAACTGATACAGATATCATCATATCATTTTTTATACACGATTCGTTTTTGATGTTATCCGATCAGTTTATCATCGACTTTTTGGCGAATTTAGACCGCACTTAAAACTCGATCAGTATTGATATCATGTTTGTTATTTGTTTCGTAGTTTGAACGCATTGTTCAGGTTAATTAGATGTAAATTTCGCGCTCTGACATTCGAAAACAATGACTTTTTACTTTGGAATTCAACGTGTTAAAGTGGGGAATATATGCATTTGAAAATGAGTTATTGACACGCGCTGTTATTTTTCGCCAAAATTTGCGTTTTTTGCATTGTTCCCATTTTTACTCTTAATGATTCATATCTTAAAAATTGGCCCGTGTTTTATGTTCAAATTTAATTTGAATCATGTTTATTTTTGGTATGGAATTTTTTCAAATTTCTTCTAGAAGAATTTTTATTTAAAATTGTTTTTAATTGCTCTTCAAGTCAGAAGATGTTTGGTAAATTTGGGGGTAATCTGAAATTTGTCGTCTGGGATGGAATTATAGTTTAATTAAAAACTTGCGTGCTGTAGGAACGAACGACTCGCAGATGGCGATGGCGTGGAGAAGAAGCAAATTGAAAACCGGTTCCATTCGTTTTATATTCCACATGCATGACGACAAATATACTCACTCCTCTTTGGCTCACATTGCATGGGTTTGGTGATGGAGAAGACGACGAAGAAGGCGCGTTTATTGTACGCGAATCGAACGGATGTATGTTGGAACGAAACATATGAGCGCCTCCAGGAGGCAGCCTCTTTCGCATAATAATCGAACGAAGGAACGATTCCCTCGATGGGAAATTTGCACTTGGACAAAGTTGGTGGATGATTTGGTCGCATCCATTTTCGATATCAGCGCGACGCGATTGAATATTGATTTTTCGATGGGCGCTTTGTTCTTCGACATGTTGTGAACTCGTCTCGTGTTTCCAATTTTAATAAGAATTTCAATTACTTTTGCAAATTTTGTCATCTCTTATAGTCGTATCAATTTTCTCATGGCTTTGTTTCCACTGTTTCCAGTTGGATTGGTTTTTGGATAGGATAGGAAAAATGGTTGTTTGGATCAGCTGATTTTTACTTTGTAACCACAGTATTTTATGTTGGGTTCTATATTTAGAGTGCTCGATTCGTACACGCCTCGGTAGAATATAAAATATGATACTTTCTAGTTCATCTTGAAAGCAGCTGAACCGATTTCCCATATAGTCGTGTTCACCATAAATTTTTCACTTGTTTGAAAATTCTGAGAAACTGAAATTTTAAAGATTTCCAAAAGATGTAAATCTACCATCTCCAAATATATTTTGGGACCACTGGTACAAAGTAGGTTATCTCATCATAAATTTAGACAATCTTATTTTGGCAGTGACTCAATTTGAGTATCCCAGAGTTGCCAAAACTTTTTTCTAGAATTTTCACTCGATCCTTTAAATATCCTCTATTTTTAATTTCCTTTCATTGTTAGATCATCAGATGTTAATTATTAATTGAATTCCATGATACACCAAACTTTCAGACTTCTCTTTCTGGAAACCCCACGGAAATTATCCCACTTCAACTCCAGTTTAGTCCCTACTTCTTCACGAACAAGTCTAGTGACTAATTTTGCTCAACGTCTTCAGCTTGAGCTTCAAGGGGCTCGACAAACATCCACCTCGTTTCCGCTTTGGTGTTTTAATTATCTCCAAGAAGTTCTCTAATGAATGCAGTTAATCGGTGCTAGACAGACTCGTCGAAATTTCTTTTTGGAAGTAGCAAAATAAAAAGAAGTAAAACCAGCCATCAGAGATAGATCATCATTTATAATAGCACACATTTTGTTTGCCAATCAGAGTTTCATTTGGCTACAAATTCGCAGATGCACACTAACCAACCATACATCATGTGTTGTGTGCTTAACCTAAGCCAAGTCTGGCAGCGACGGCCATTAAGTAATAATAACAATAATAATAATGATAATGAGGCAACTGCATCAGAGGAGACGCAACATTTCGCCAATGTGTGTGACATGATCGAGCGCATCGCTAAATGCACCAAGGCGAAACTAATAATAATAATAGCGCAATGCTAGACATTTTCTACAGGGCCTTCAACAATCGCTCAAGCATTGATTAACGTAATTGTTGGCCGCGTTGCGTTTATTGTTTCTCCCCGTGATTGAAGAGTTGATTGGTGGGAGGAATGGAAAATTGTAAACATGATAAAATGCAAGTCCAAGTCATTTGTGCGTTTGTAAGGTCATGTTCGTCGATTCGTTCGTTCGTTGGGCTTTTTCTTCTCTCGACGTGCATATTTTATTTGCCATTGCGCTGGACTTGACGGTCATGTGACACCGCATAAATTTATTTAATTAGTTGTTGCTTGCTAGAATTTGCATTGCATTGGCCGGTTCATTTGTTGGTTATGTATTAATGAATGCGTGTGATTCATGCTGCGTTTCTCATTGATACATTTTAATTAGCATAATTTGTGGGTTTTAAGTGCACGACCAAAGAAGTTGTCGTCGTCGTCATAGGCCCCCAGGTTTAAGGTGGAATTGTGCGATTTTAACCTTAATTTATCTGCTCTGATTTTGACTTTTAATTAGCGGTTTCATAATAATTAAGTAAATGTGTAAATTGGTTTGAAAAGGTCAGAAAGTTAATTAATTTCAAATTGAATTTAAATATCACTTATTTTTTTTTTTTTAATTTTCTTTTGATTTCATATAGAATCCAAATTTGTATCCACAAATTTACTTAAAAAAAAAACAGCTTATCTTTATTGCTATTTATATTTGGAAATTAGTGTTTTTCTGTATGCATTTCTACACGTTTTCAATTGGAAATTCACCTGAATAAATGGCAGCATGACTCATGGCTCGTATGAGGCATATATTCATAGGTGAACTACAATAATAATCATAATATAATCAATGCACACGAGCTCCTCATTATTCGATTTCGTTGCTGACGTTTGTGGCTTGTGTGGTTCATAGCGCGCAGCCATAATACAACATAACATAATCGTTGCAAAAAAAAGTATAGCCTGGCAACACACCGGGCAGGTGAAAACAATACGCTCGTTAAATCAATTTGCACTACTTATCTTTGTTTAGCCATGTGACTGCTTGCTTATACATGGAACTTTTATGCGTTTGCACATTGGAAATAGCAAGTAAAACGTTGGCAAAAAATGAAGCTACCAAATTATTAAAAAAAGAAAGGAAATTAATGAAAGCCGACCCTGTGCATAATTAAAACTGCCCATTAAATTAATGTTACGTTTTTAGTGAAAATGTCATCTACATAATTTAGAGAGAAAAAAACAGCAAGCTCTTTATTTATATTCATGATTTTATACACTTGGAAAGACAACAACAATTTGAAAGCACGTTTTTCACTCACAACAAATGCGCACAACATTAAATAATCGCGCTGTTTTGTTATGTCATTTTTAAATAGCCACTCGTCGATATTCGCGGAAAGTAAATATTTGTCGCGAAAATTAAAATGCGCATTTGACGATTTGTATTTTCGGATGATAAGGTCATTCGAATTATGTTTTGGAATTTGGCGCCCAGTTTGAAGTTACGTCAGGCTCAGAATTGGTGAATTAGATTGCAAAAAACATGGCAATAAATTGAATTTAAAACCGGAAATTTGGCGCCTAGCATCGGTGGAAACTTTTGGCCATCACTGGTGTTTCAACCAACGATTTTGTGGGATCAATGTGCGTCGTCGCCTTGAATCGTGAATCGCGATCAAATCTCAATGCACGCGGAATTTCAATGATGTTCTCAGGCAACATTTGTGCAAAACATGTTTACAAATAGAAATTGAAACAAAAACGTGGACATCTTTTTGGTTTTGCGTTGTTCAAGAGTTGTTGATGCATGGACACCTTTCGCTATTTTTTTTTAAATGAAACTGAAAGGAGATGATATCTAAATTTGGCATTTTCAACAATTTTGGAAAATGCTATGAAAACTTGAATGTTTGCTACCATTACTCGCTTTGATAAAAATGCCTTATCGTATTTGCCAACTAATCATGCGTTTTTTTATCCAGTTTCTCAGGCTTCCGTTTCTTTATACAATTTCATATTGCGTTGATTTACGATGTGCGTTCCATGCACTGTGCAATTTCAAACAAGATGCCAAGCCTTTTGCCGAGGAAAGGATTGAATGCTTCGCATGTTGCGTATTTTATATCTTCATATTTCTCCTCGAGAGTATAGGTAGAGTTTGACTGGAATTGGTCGGTGGTATTAGTGGGTATAAGAAGCTTGCACATGCGTTAAACGAGTCACGAAGCAACAAATGCATTGCACGCAGAAATTCAAACGAAACTTGTGTGCAGACGACGAGCGAGGATAGTGAACCGGGAAATTGCATTGCATCGCTTCACTCCTTGCTTGGTGGTTTGCTTGATTGGTTGCTTTGGCTGTAATTGTACTCAGAAGGTAGATTTGCTGTATTGGTTTGCGAGTATATGATATTGAAATTGGCGCGGTTCAAGTTGCAGTTATCTAATAAGTAAATCGTATTGGGTGCAATTAAAAATTTACAAATTTTCATTCATTGATTTTTGAGTAAAATTGCTTCTGAATTCAATATTTTTAACTATCATTAAACAAGAGACTTTAAAACATTGTTTGCTTTTATTAATTACTTGATTTGATCATAATTAGATAGATTGACAGGTAATAACACAGCAACAAAAAGTATAATTATCCACTCAACTTTTAATTAAATTAATTTGATTACTTACTTGTTACTATGATGGCACATCTTATCTCGTAGAAAAGTGCACCTTTCTCCCACATGCAACATAAATAATGGCATCGAGTGCGCACCGAATGTGCAATAAACGATTCTAATCTCTGTAATGAACTGGATTTAGAAGCGAAACGTCGTCGTCGTTGTCGGCCAATGTTTTGCGTTCACCTCAGTCGGCGTTTTGCATTGGATTGCATCGTTTCAATGTCTCTGCTGCTCTTGGTCGACCTATTCTGTTCTTCGCCTTCTCGGTTTATTTTTTTGCTTTGCTCACTGAATCTCGAATGTGAATGAATATATGCGAGCCTAAACGCTTGAAAGAGATCTCATGAAAATGTAAATGTTGCCGCGCACTGTGACGACGACGACGTCGTCGACGAAGGAGTATTTAAGTGGAACGCGTATAAAGCAGCCAATTTTTCGTCTTTCTAAACATTATCTATCTGCATCATGCATTCATTCGCGCCGAGTGCATCCACTGAGTGTTTTCAGTATACAACAATTTACCTATTTTCTGATTCGAAGCAAAATCCTTGCATCGATCGACTTCTTGGATACTTTATTGTAGGAAATGTTTTCTTCTTTGAGGTGATGTTTGGTAGATGGATGATTTAGTTGAGATGCCGTTTAGTAGGGATTCAAGATGCATTCGAGCGTGCAAATTTACAGTCGGGAAGATAAGATGCGAAAATGGCATGCCACGAAATTGTTGTGTATTGGTTTGATTCAGTGTGGAAGGAATCGTAGAGAAGAGAAACAAGAGCAGTGTGAATTGGATGTATGAATATCCATGATGGCTAGCAAACCAAATTGTAGGATTTGCAAAGGAGTATGTGGCTCGTTTACCTTCTTCTGAATACAACCGAGACACCCACGCATTGTGTGCATTTCAACTCGTTCATTCGTTCGCTCTGGTGCTGCGAGTTATATTCGGTTGATGCGATGCTTGAAGTTCTTTTTTTGTGTGTTGTGTACTCGTTTCTCTTGCTTCCACATCGTGTTTGCCTTCGTCGTCATGTGTGTACGCCAGCGACAAGCGTGTTCATTATGTTTGCACAAAGCGAAACTCTCTTTTTCGTGTTTTCTATATCCGTTCGACCAACTGACAAACGGACGGGTATGAAATTGTATAGAGTAAAACTGCAAAACTTTATTTTTTGCTCATTTCTTTGCGGCAAAGTATACAGACATTATAAAAACCATTTTAAAGCGGTTTGACTATACCGAAAATTATAAAAACCAAATTTTAACAGTACGACTATACAAAAAAACTATCGAAGCGCCCCCTGTCGGAATTTCTCAGGTACTAATTCAAATACAAATAGATTTTCATTTTTGGGATTGATTGTGAGGGAAATTTGCAAAGTTGAAGTTGTAACTTTTGAAACAAATTATCGCTAGAAAACTAAGCAATTTTTGAATAGTAATTCCAATATAAAATTGTTTACACATAAGTGAATTAATGAAAAACGCTGTCACAAAAAATGAATGTGTCGTTCTTCGTCTATTGGATGCGTTTGCATTAGACATTCGGAACAACGTTTTGCGCGATTGCATGCATAGATAGATGTGCCAACCGGGCAATAGAATAATCGCGACATAAAGTGAGTGAAGCGAACCGAATATGCGACGAAGAGACCAGGGGGGGTCGGCCGAACCTCGACGGCGATGCCGACGCGCTCTCCGTTGACGTCGTCGTCCACGTCCATGCCTGTCGAAGCCGCTGCCGATGTCGATGCCAATGCAGTCCGGTTGTGTCTGCAAGTTCATTGAACCGTAATCAGCGAAATGTATCTATATAACGCAAATAAGCGCAGCACCACATGCGCACACTAATTCACTAATGCTTTGCGCTAGACAACTACATAGACTTGCTGGATGCAACGAACGAGCAAATGTGGCAATCTGAGATAACATATTGAATAATTGTTCTTATACGGTGAAAAGAACACATTTTTTAGATTTTTTTGCGGTAGTTATCCATCTGCTTCTAATTTTTGCAAAAAAACTAATCTTTGGTAGTAAGAGATTACAACTACTGTATATTTTAACTTGTTTAGTTGATTTTTATTTTTGAATGGCCCCAAAAAACCTTTAATCATTACTTGAACGCCCTTGATGCAGAAATAGCTGGTATTTACAAGAAAAAAATCAATCAGATTCTAATTTTAGGAGCAATTTGTAAATAAACAAATACGAAAGTTTGCATTGAATGTCAAAAAATTTTCAAACACTCATCACATCAATAGCAGCCTATTTTTGATGGTGTTTTCCTCATAGTGGAAAATACTTTATTATATTCATTACATTCACCTCAAATCAGCAAACGAGGAAAGGAAACGCATTTTGCCTCTGACGTTATACATTTTGCATCATCCCACTTTCTTATTGTATTATTGTTGCAAATTAGTCCTGTGATGCATATTGCACAGTGCATGGCAAAGTTGAAAGGATGCGATCAACACTGTGTGTGATTCACTCATCGTGTTTGCTTTTTTAGTAATTGTACAATCCATAGCAATGAATGTAAAATGTGCCTACCATCATCGTGTTTCTTGCTACTGTGTTGTGTTTTGCCTGATGCCTGTTGTCATTG
Organism: Aleochara sp. GC000083; assembly: GCA_030264555.1. Lineage (NCBI taxonomy): Eukaryota > Metazoa > Arthropoda > Insecta > Coleoptera > Staphylinidae > Aleochara > Aleochara sp. GC000083. The sequence continues at coordinate 35,273 of JARJDZ010009829.1, forward strand.
TTGTTGTCCGCCATTGTTTCGTTATTTCCGATTGAGAAATCGCATTGCAATCAAATGTAAGCTATGTATGAGTAAAATGGGTACTATTTTGCTAACAATCGTCGTTATCAGATTGTTGGCTTAAACAACTATTAGCTGGAAGGATGCAGTTTAAAAATGCAGTTGAAAAATTATTGGAATTTTGTGGAATTTTTGGTTACACTTTGTTTATTGATTATTTGATCCATTGTTAGCCTACTGTTTTTTACACATGGTATCAGAAAAAATTACGCCTATAATAATGGTGGCTTATTAATTATTTATGACTTACAAGGAACTATAATGTTGGTGCTATTAAATGAACAATAAAAGTAATCCAACTTGTCACTTAAATGCTAATAAAATACCCTTGTAATTGTTCATTGTAATAGCTGGATTTTGAACGAAAACGATTTCAAAATTACAATTAACCGAGTACCACTGTATATGCAATCTAACAACAATATTAATCATTACAGGCAACCACCTGTCTTGGTAACGATGTACTTTTCATACAATTTACATGCAAGCAGTGACTTGCTTAGAAATGGAATTAATGTAAATCTGATTGCAATTGAATGTTACAAGTGCAACAACTTCGTTGAGAAAAAGTAGCCTTTTACCAATCAGCAAAAGGCAACCAACCGCGCACATATGTTCACTGCTGTTGAGCGAGGAGGAGATATTCAATTAAATAAATTCATGGCTAGGGATTGAACGATGGAAAGAACTACTGCAACTTCGGTGGCTATTTAGTCGCTAAAGTATAGATTGTTGTTTGTTGCTGCTGGTGGGCTTTTAGAGGCTAGGTTACTTTAGTTGGCTAAATTATGGCCGATTGCATCGATATTATTGCCAATGTGTCGTTCGATCTTTCGTTGCTGCCACCGTATTTTACGATCACTGCGTTTTATGTCAAGTGCATTTTCTTCTTCTCCTTCGTTTTGCTCCATAGATTGACTTCATGGAAACGCAAATATTGAGCAAGAAAAAGTGGCATCAGACAGGTTTTATGCCAATCGGTTTTTTCTAATCAGATCACTTACAAATCTCCCACATTTCTAATACGATTGCGTTATTTCATTTTACCATAAATGTTAAATTTGCATGTTTTTTTTGCATCACCCTATCGAATGGAAAAAGATACGGTATCTTTAATGATAGTTCATTAACGCGCCTAATTTCCAGGTGCATTTCATGTAAACGATGATAAAATCGAACATGATTAGTGATAATGGTAATCGATCTAATTAATATGCGATTGATTTGATGGATAATTATACGCGTTCAGCACTTGTCTGTTTATTACGCCTCATTTGCAAGTCAATTTTATGGAATTTACTTGGAAATTTCTTCGCTGCCATCGTATTTGTCATACATTTTTCATTTTGCCATGTGGATGTTTACGACTTGCTCCCATTTCTTTCCCTCGTTGTGTTGACTTTCAACAATTACTGACTGTAAAGACAGCTTTTTGATGCTTCTTTCGCTTCTTCGTTTAGATTTTGCACATGCGATTTGCAAGACAATGGCAGCAACTTGTTCTCTGTTCTTGAAAATTTCCATAAGACTTGAAGAATGACAAAAGAGACTTGAAAGATATGCAAAATTGTTAAATATTTTGAGGTGCTGATGTGGTGGAAAGAAAATATGCACGAACAAGACAAGAAAATGTTGCATCTTGTAGCCAACTCGTTATGTATTCGATTGTTTCGTGACGCGAATGAATATTTATAGCGTTTTGAAAACGTGTTGTTCTTTCCAAATAACAACACCACGTGTTGTACATGGCGCAGCCATTGGATTTTATTAAAGAAGTTTGCGTTTTCGTTGATTTCTTTGACGTCAACTTCTCTCACATGGCTGGTATCGTTAGGTATTTACCAATTTTGGCACACATCACAACTGGTTTGTGCTGTTTTATTGTTCTTGTTTTGTCCTGCAAAATATTTTCGTCCAAGTGTCGCCATTTTCGGATTGATATTTTTCGCCAACATATCCATGTTTGTTTGACATGTTTTCTAAGCAAAATGCAATGAATCATTGCGAATTGCTTGTTCTTCCAACTTCATAGTTCAGTTGCTTCGTTAGAGGAACTCGTGTTAATTAATTTCTTTATGCGTTGTTTGTAGCAAACGTATTATTATTCCTCGCAATTATTTCATTCTTGAATACGATTAAGCGTAATTACAATTCATTGAAAACGAAACGTGCGTTTCTTGTATATTTCAAATGGTAATATACGGTAATAAATACGGATTTGTTTTTCACCATATTGGCACGTAGTGATAAATAATCAATTGCAATTAACGTTTGTAATTGGCGTCATTGATTTGGAACTGTGCAAACAAAATTCCAAATTAGCGCAATCATTTTGCCTCGTATGATTTACGATTTTGTATCGTCTAGTTTTGTGCTCTCCGATTCTATTAACATTTTTGCGATTGAGTGTTTATGGAAATTGCAATTGATGCGTTGGCGGACACGTTACACATCTGGCCAACTGCTTGCTGTAAAAACCAATTGAACGACTTGGAAAGTTGCGCCAGAGTGTGCAAATTGCCAACGCAAATCCCGATCTAATCGTTAATAACGCGCGAACGCTTTTGAACGTACCGTTTTTTTTATCATCATGCGAGTCTTCTCCTCAATACGAATGCATGCAATCGAAGAATACGTTCACTTGACGAACTCGCAAGTTAAGTTTTAAATTAACGTTCGAACACATGCATTTTGTTACTACTTATGATGACGTTGCCTTTTGCCATTTGATTCGCTACAGTCGGACCTGATAAATCTAATTGGGTTCTTGGATAGTTTGAAGTTGTTGAAAAGTGGTACATCTGTAGGTACTTTCCTTGTAGTAATTGACGCCGTTGCTATCGCATAAGCTTTCACCCAAGAAGCTGGCTCGTAAATCCACTTCTTTGCGTATCCGAATCCAACATTGTGCGCCAAATTAAGATTGGAGGTGTATTCAATAAGTGCCCCATCAGTCGATAAAAACGACGCCGTGAAAACGTCGAATGAGTCGTCATTTTTCGTCGATAACTCTTCTGGAAAAGTGCCTTGTAACTTTCACATATGGTTGCAAGATTTGATTTGATTAATTAACAAGCTGCAATGTGACATCGAATTAATGCAGTTGACATTGGCCCTCAAATGATCACGGTCGGATCTGTATTGATTCGTTTGTAAATGGATGAATTGATCCATGAAATAAGAATCAACAATCAAATTATCGTTATTTATTGTTGTTTACATCGAGTTGCTGCATCTGCGAGTAGTTCACCTTTCTTTCATATTTGCATTCGCTGTTTGTTTATCCTCGACGCCCTTGAGGCAATTATACGTTTATTTTTACTTTAAATGGTCATGGCATCATGTGGTCAGTCACGTCTGTTGGTTGTTGCATTGTGAGCTATACCTCAACGATAACTTCCTTCTTCCGATAGGCATATAAAAGTTTTCTCCTTGACGTGGACATTTTTATTCAGCTGAATGGAAAAATCTGAGACGCAATTTGTGTATACGAAACTTCCTGCTGGGAAATGATATTTATTGGTCCTTTTTTTAAATTGGGACACCCAACAATAAATTCCCGGATATTTTAATAACAAATCGAGCGCGCGCTCGCCCGCTTTGATATCAAGCGAGTAGGTTGTGTGCCTCAAACACAATTTTCTTATTCGATGACAATCGCAATTCACAAGCGCATTGAGCACGCCGGTATCTCACATGCATTTATTTTTATAACGTCCTTGTATGCTTTTCGCATCGCCTGTCGTCTTGTTATTGTCGTCCGGCATATTCAGCACAGCGCACTTATTCAGCGTGTGGTACACGCATATATTGTTGCTATAAATGCTGTATTTCCGCGTGCCGCGGCGTCGATTCGCCGTGTATTTGCGAAATATTAATACTCAAAACGCCCACCGCACTCTTATCGAATACATGTCGTTAAGTTTCTTCGGCGGCGCCAAAATTCCACCTCACTTTGTTAGCCGCCACGTGCTTTGTGAAAACATTCAAAATAGCTAACGTTTTTTTCATTCTTTGTTTGCAGTATCAAGTGGTGAAAGTGGCCATCATCACGATGGCGGCGAGGGCAGCGGCGGCGACAGCGGTGACCAAATGGACGCCGATAGCCGAGAACTCGAATTGGCTCGCCGCAAGGAGGAAGCCAAACGACGTCGCCGCAAGAAGAAGCGCACCGGTTCATCACTTGTATCATCATGTTTTCAAGGTATGTCCCTCTGATGCGGATGTAGAGGATTGTTGTTATCCTGGTTGTAAATTTGCAAGTAATAATCGTCCATATTGGACGCAATTATATCATCGCAGACGCCAACGTAGTTTTCTCTCAATACTTTATCAATAGTAGTAAATATTTTGCTCGTGCGAGCGTGCACTGTCAGCAATTGCACTCTTCGCGCTGACCTTAAATTTGCCGATGTAGCAGCAGGGTATTTTTAATTTCTGCTGTCCTCAGCAACTGATAATTTGACTCATCTGTTGTTTGCGCTATGCTTGCGCGCACTTTGCACACGTCGTCGCTTTTTTAGTTTTATCTCAATGTGTAAATTGATATATTATAATTCGTGATTGTTGTTTTGCAGATCTTTACAAATTAACTGGAGAGATTTTGGGAGAAGGTGCATACGCCAGCGTGCAAACGTGCATTAACATGTACACCGATCAGGAGTTTGCTGTGAAGATGATTGAAAAAGTACCAGGGCATGCACGCGCCAGAGTCTTCCGAGAAGTCGAAACCTTCCATCATTGCCAGGGGCATCCAAATATCATTCAGCTCGTTGAGTTCTTTGAGGATGAAGAAAAATTCTATTTGGTTTTCGAAAAAGTAAGTTGATTTTATAACGCTCTCATGTCATGTATGATTAATTGAATTTCTCTGCTTGTAGATTAATGGCGGTCAGTTGCTTCGTAGAATCCAAGAGCACAAGTATTTTAGTGAGGCAGCTGCCGCCGAAATAGTGCGCGAAGTTGCGTCCGCATTAAGTTTCATGCATGCGAAGGGGATCGCGCATCGTGATCTCAAGCCCGAGAACATCTTGTGCGTCGATCAGGAGAGCCTATTTCCAGTGAAGATCTGCGACCTGGACCTCGGCTCGGGCATACGCTTCCAGGCGAGCGTCTCTAGTCCATTGGCCACGCCGCAACTGCTCACGCCGGTCGGCAGCGCCGAGTTTATGGCGCCTGAAGTGGTCGAAGCGTTCATCGGCGACAACGACGCCGTCGCCTACGACAAACGCTGCGACCTGTGGTCGCTTGGCGTCATCATGTACATCCTGCTCTGCGGCTATCCGCCGTTCTACGGCAAGTGCGGCGGCGACTGCGGCTGGGAGCGCGGCGACAACTGCTCGGCGTGCCAGCACCTCCTCTTCCAGAGCATCCAGGAGGGCGAGTACGAGTTCCCTGAGCCGGAGTGGGGCCACATCTCCGCTGACGCGAAGAGCCTCATCAAAGCGCTGCTGGTGAAGCGCGCCCGCTCCCGTCTCAGCGCCGCCGACGTGCTGCGCCATCCGTGGCTGAAGTACGCCAGCAACAGTCGGTCGCTGCCGACGCCAGAAATCATCAAGCGCAACGATTCAGCGCGCGAGCTGTCGCAGTTCGCCGAGAGCGCTAACAACGTGCACCGCGTCTACCATCAGCACTTCAGCATGCAGCTTGACTACATGGACAAGCCGGAGAAACCCAACTGCTACAAGGCGCCTCCGCAAGGCCTTAGCCCGCCATCGGAAAGCCTGCTCATGCAGCGGCGAATGCTCAAGTGCAAGTCGCTGATACCGCTCACGTCGGCGCCGGCGATTCCAAGTCCCAGTGGTTGATCACTCTACAACAACAACAACACTCTACTACTTACGTTGCAACTATCAACCACTCAGCCAATCTAACTCCTATTTAGCTCTTATTTCCCCCTCGCATCTCAGCGTCTAACTTTTCATTAGTATCGGAGAACGCGTGCTCTGGAGCACACCAGCTTAGTTGATGCTTTCGTTGCAATTTTGCAGTGCATTGGCACTACATGACTACATGCGACTATCATACTAAACTTACCACCTTCGACAGGTACAGATATAAATTCAGATGAAGAGGCAAAATCATACCCCTGCTGCTAAAAAAACTACAAAGCGCAAACTGATTACGACAGAAAGAACCGACAGTTTGTAGAAAACAATACGAATTCTCTTTTTTTGTAGAATTTAACAATTACGTTGCAGGTGCTTAAGCATCTACTGAGGGCTGCGAAAGAAATTTGTCTTTTGTACTTGTTTCTTCTTACACACAAAATACGTTAAGAACGAATTTAATCCGACCTCACAAAAATCATCTCAAGAGCCACACACACGCATACAAAGAACGAATAAAATAAATCATTTATAAATATAAGCAGTCAAGAACAGATCTATCTTGTAAATTGCAAACACCGAAACTGTAAAGCCTCAAAGTTACACAATGATGTTAGTGCCAAATTTGTGAGCTCCAATTAAATTCGCCCGTTAGAAAGATGAAAATGGGGCCTAGAGAGAAGAGCTTGCTGATGATGGCTTGTTGTATTTTAATACTTTCGTATGTGTAGCAAAGTCTACAAAATGTGATACAATACAAAACATACAAGAAAAAATAACAAAAAAAACTATTATCTAAGAAGCTAGGATAGAAGGTACCTGCTTTAGTTTCAAAATGATAATGATGAGGAGTATGAAAATGATGTATAATAATTATTATTAACGGCCGGCGACGGCTTGAACTGACAGTCCATCAAGAGTCCTATATACGTTTGGATATTTTTTTAAGATTTTGTAATGCTCAATTTGGGTGCATAGAAACAAAGATTGATGAAATGAAATGAGCAGGTCGCAAATGAACGGGGAGGAGCGCATTTGTTACTTGTAAATATCACGTGAATGCAATCAGTTTTTTGCATATTGTAAATACGAAAGGAGCTGCAAAGCTGTGTTACTTGAGAAACCGAACGATTACATTGCCGGCAATACATGTCACGTCGGTGATGTGTGATTGATAAGTGATTTATAATGTATTCGATAAGCTATAAAATGATAGGATGAAGTGATGATAAGGTGAGAAGAATGTGCGCTGTCCCCAGTTCTTGAATTTTACAGAGACAAGAGTTTCAACGATGAAGCAAAATACCGAAACAAATAATTACAAAAAAAATATAAAATTATGAAAATAACCAAAAACAATAAAAATACAAAAATTGGATGAATGAGAACAATTTGTGAATGGTGACTGCATGTGATAGCATTTACTACTGTAACCTAAGCAGTACAAACACAGACTCTGTTGTTGATAGGTTTGATTTTTTTTCAGTGAAAGAGTAAAGAAAGAGTAAAGCGGGAAACGAATAGAAGAATTCATAGCGCCAGAGCTGTGAGTGCCATCTTAATTAATACTATTATGTTTTTTGTTTGTTTATATGCGATGGGATGGGCTTTGCAAAGAAGCGTTTCGTTTCTTGAAGTAGTTCATCGTCTCGATCGAAATTGGAATATCTATTTTATTTGACGTTTTTTATATTGGAGCGTTAGTGATGATATAAATATGAAAAGAAAAAGATGATTATAAATCATGATTGATTCTTGTACCAAGTGTGCTTTATTTCTTACGAATAAAGACCGATTTTTATATATGAGATGTAATCCAGATGAAATGATATATTACCAAAAAATGTAAAATGGATAACGAGGAAATTTTGATCAGTGCAAGCTACGACGATTTTCAAAAGAACGTTGTAAAAGTAATGTAACTCTACCATCCAATTTTTTCTCTGCAATTATGTTGTTACTATAATATATTTTATATAAATTTCATTTATATTTCAATAAAAATGGTAGCAATATATATCAATGTTTTCTGTTAACGAATTTGATACATTACTGTGTTATTTTGTGTATTTAATTTGCAACTTCGTAATTCATGATCCTCTAGTACATACAGATCGTGTGCGTCTGCAAATAATTTCAAGAAATATTTGCATTGGATGTATTGAGAGTTGTAAGTTTCGTGCAAAACCTGTAATCATTTATAGAAGTTTTAAACTGTCTTAAGTAGAACAGCTCGGTGGTCGAGCGGAGAAGTTCACTGCTTCTCAATCCGAAGTTCTGGGTTCGAATCCCAGCGCCGGAAAAAAAGTAAAAAAAATTTTAAGCCGAATTTAAGGTGCTCGGCTCGGCTCGTGAATATTCGATGGGTCGAAAAATATTCTAAGTACAAGGGGGCACAAGAATAAAAATTGAAAAATATTCTAAGTCCGAAAAGTAGTTCCAAAAATCGCCACAGCCCCCACCATCAATCGAGGGCGCCACCGCTCGCGGGTTGATGGCTACGAAAATGGGGA